>PVJA010009624.1:0-60108 GCA_004027025.1 Myocastor coypus
TGGCAAGCACAAGGTCCCAGGTTTGATCTCTGGAAAAGAAAAGAAAACATAAAACCCTTCCTTAGTCTGCAAACACGGGCTGTAGGCTGGCATCTACAAACTCTGGCCACGTGGCCTGTTGTTGACTGCACGAGGATGGTTTCTATTCTATCCCTAAGCCACTAACAGAATACTTCCATCAAAGCTGACACATATACTTTTAAGCAACAATGATAATCTTGTGTCTGAATGAAAATAAAAGCTATTAATTTTGAAAACTGTGATCATTGAGGAAAACCTTTTACCTTTAGCCAACACCTAATATCTCTATGACTATGGAAATGCCCTTGAAAAATCCCCCAGTGCAGATGGTTTTATTCTCCCTCTATGGGGTCTGCTGTCTCTCCAGCAGGAAGCTCTGTCTGGAGCCAAGGGAAGCCCTCGAGTTCATATGTACCCTAATGCGGGACTACGAGGTGTCACTCCTCAGGTAGCTCTGTCTTGTGCCCTGATTCCTAACATGCTTGGGGCCAACTAGGGTCTTGGGACCCCCATACAAAGAAGAGGTAGAGCTTCTGGATTTGCCTTACAGAAGATAGCGATGAACATAGCCCACAGAGGGCTAACAACTCCCTCCACAGGTAGGTGATGTGTTGTCTTATTTTCACGTATTTTGTCCCATCCAAATTCAAAACTGACAAAGAGGAAAGATAGGAGACCAAAGAGGACAGAAGGCCAGCACTCACACTCAAACTCCACAAAATGCCTGCATGACCTCCCTTAGCTTAAGCTGAGAGACAACAAAGTTAGCACAACAGACATATCTCCCACCAGGCTTTGAGGACTGGGGAGTGAGGATGTCTTTAACAGTGTGGAACTGAGGCACAGATTCACAGTAGTAACACACTGAATAACAGCTTGAATCTTTCAAGGAAAATTTTATAGTCAAAGACAGGGAAACAGAAATAATGGCCCTGGACCAATCCTTGTATGCTTTTATGAATAAAGTTTTATTGGTGTACGGCCTGCATAGTCATGTCTGTGTTGCCTCTAACACTGCGATAGGAGGACTGAGCAGCAGTACCCTGGCCTGAAATACTCTGAGCTCACACGGAAAGTCTGCCGCCCATGGTCAGAGGTTGCCAGGCACTGACGGGCAAGCCTTGGCTGACACAGAAGGAGCATAGTGGAGCGTGATGAGGGGCAAGCCCCATCTCAGCCTGGCAGAGCCCCTAAGCCCTCCAGGAAGGACCCAATGCTTCCAAAGTGACACCGAGGGGCTTTGAGCTGGTGCTGCAGCAAAAGAAGTGTATGCTGGCTGCTTCATCCACAGGGGTCATCTCAGGGGACAGGGCCAGCAGGAGGCTCAAGCAGGACTGAAAACACTGCTGAGGCCATCTGCGTCCCTAGGCAGCACCACCATGGGCTTCCATTCTCCTTCCTCTGCCTATCCTATTTCTGTTTTCTTTATTGTTGTTTCAGGATTCATTCTATTTTTATAAAGATCAGTGCTTTTATCTTGGGGATTGGACCTCCACTCAGCACACATGGATCGCTCCTTTTTCCCTACCCTTCCCTGTAGTCTCATGTCTAGGACTCAGAGGAATAGTGGATTTCGCTCCCACCCTCCCTGGCCTCTCCTCCAGGGCTCAGCACACCTGCACTGCTGCAGGGGGCTACCCACCCCAGCACAGGGAGTCCTGTCCAGCCTTGCCATGGCCCATGCCAGAGGCCCCTGCTCTGCAGCTACACCTGCCCTGCCAACACCCCCGGGGGTCTGTGCAACCAGCCCTACCAGAGGCCCCATGGGGTGTTTATGAGGGGGTTCCCTTTCTATAGATGACCAAACCAGAGTGCAGAGGTGAGGTGCATGGTCCCAGGCCCAGCACAAGGGTGGCTGAGCTCCCAAGGCCTCTCTCCCTGCTCTGCTTCACCCCTGCGCATCCTTGGCTGCAAGACCTCGAGCTCTGAGAAGCAAATGCCCTCAGGTTCCACCTCCTGCTGAGCCCAGCAAATGAGACAAGGCCTCATGCGACAAGCCCCGGAGGGCAGGGGGCATCCTGGGCTCTCAGGCCAATAGCCAGTTGAGACGAAGCAAAGCACGATACATGAATAGACCCAAAGGTCCAGCAGCCAGTGCTCAGTGCTCAGGCCACTGTGCACCTGTGCCACCTAGCACTGAATGCAGTCTTACAAATTACACTGTGCTCAGCCTGGTGGGACATATGGTTAGAATATAACAATAAGGGGTGTGAATCATTTTTAGGAACAAAGCAGGTCACCCAATTATGATGGGTTGAATTGTGTCACCCAAAAGCCACATTGAAAGCATATACCTACATAAATGTTCCTGTGACTCTGCCCTGGAAGTGCTCACAGAGTCAAGCTGGAATCTGATGTGGCAGCTGTCCTTATAAACAGAAGGGAAATACATGGAAAAGCCATGTGAGATAGAGGCAGAGATGAGCAGATGCAACTTGCCAGCCTGACTCACCCCGCTAAACACCCTCTACCTGGCTTTTGGGAAAAGGGTTAAGTGTGGCTACTGGTGTGGGGCTGGGAAGAAACAGAAACTTTCAGAGGCAGAGACCACAAGACAGAGGCTTTCCTGAATCACGTGGACACTGGGGTATCAGCAGGGTGTGTGGGCAGCTCTAAGGAGCAGAGAGGGTCCCAGAGGAGACAAAGGGGTGGCCCCCTAGGAGGTGTGGTGATTGGTCACAAGTGCCAGGTGGCCTGTTGCCAGCTCTGGCTCAGGCTATGTGCAGTTCCCGCACATCATGACTCCCTGAAGACAGGCAGAGAATGAGCAGCAGAGAGCTCTGCCATAGCTACCACAGGGCCCTGGTGCCACTGGGCCACCAGAGGCCAAAGACAACAAAATAGAATTTTCAGCCATGTTCAAAATGTCAAGAACTGAAAACGTGGGCCACATGCGGAGCCTGGCTCTATCTTTGGCCTCCTGGGGAACTGGGAAACTTGGGGACCCACCACAGCCTGACTACAATTTCCATTTGGGGCATGGGATGGCGCATGCACCCCATCTGGATCCCCACCATCCGTGTGCTGGAAGTGCACTCAGTGTTGTGGACGGTGCTCAGCAGGGGCTCCCAGCGCTCTTGCTCTACAGCGGCTGTGGCCAGAGCAGCCCACAGCATGGCAGGGAGCAGCAAAAAAAGAGAAGCTGCCAGCCAGGGACCCAGATATCCCCAGTAATGTGTGTGCTCAAAGCCTGGTCCTATCGTGGCGCTTCAGGTGGGCTTTCTCCTAGGGGCACCTCTGGGCCATGCCCTCCAAGGACCTGTGCATGCCGCTCCCTCCTACTTCTCGGCCTCCACGAGTGATCGGCTTCCCTGTGCCCACACGCTGGGCTGTGAAATCTGGGCATGGGTTCAAGGCTACAGGCCCCTCCCACCAAGGCCAGACACCTCTGATGGGATGAAGAAGAAACATTGCGCCTTTATAGGATGACTATCTCAGGTGTGTTCTTACGGCCACGCGAAACTGACTAGCACTGCGAAACTGTCCGCCATTGCAATAAATACAGGCATATTCCCCCTTGAAAATTCACATCTCAGCTATATTTCTCATTGCTGAGACAAAACACCTGACACTCTCAGTTAAAGGAAAGAAGGTTTATTTCAGCTCTGTACAAGTTTGGATCTAGAATTGGCTGGCTCCAAGGTGGGGTGGCGTGGCAGAGGGACATCACAGGGGAGAAACAGCAGTGCGTGGCACAGACCACGGGAGAGAGCAAAATGGGGGTGGTGGCAACAGCCGGCCTCTCCCTTGTGTCCCGTCTACCCACCCCTTGGCAGTGCCCCTCACAAACCAACCAGTGGACTGAATTAGTGATGACATCCTGAACCCCAGCATACAGACCCTAGATCCAGCCACCTCCAATAAGCCCTTCCTAAAGCACCTGCGGGCTTGGGGACATTTAGGTATAAGCTTTAACAATAATAGATTAAATGGCACAAGAAGGTTGTCACAGGCACCTACATGGTGGCAGGGTCTTGTATGGAGGGAGGAAGTTGCTTTTTATATGATTGTAACATAACCCTCAATAGCATTCAATCAATATCACTAGAGGCAATTTTGCTAATGCCTGACTGTCCTTCCTGGAAGCGGCTGGGGATGGTCCCATCCCTCTCTGGCTGTATCCACTGTAGCACCTCTGTGGGGAAAGGATTTCTTTTTAATAGTTATACTTGTATTCTTTGGCTGCTCAGAAGGTCAAGGGAAGCATTTTGTTGCTGTTGTTTTGGAACGGGCTGAACAGCCTTCCCAACTGCAGGATGGTCGCTGTGAGCTGCTCTCTTTTCCTGAGGGGAGAAAGGGTTAACCCAGCCCAGGGGCTGACTGTGAATCAGGTCACATGGAATTGTGGCACACAGGATTGGAATGAAACACTGAGAATGCGAAGCAAGAGTCCAGCCTAACTACTAGCGTGCACTCTGAGGATTCAATGAAAACTGCTCAAAAATGAAAAGCCATAAGTGTCACCCAACCCCCTGAAGAGTGGCACTTAATTTTGAAAGATGCAGTTTTCTTCTGGCCCTCCAGCTTGCTACCAGTCTGCAGCCTGGCGTGCAGAAGACTTTTGTTTATGATAGCTTACAGTTAACCATTCACCACGGACCCAAGTCCTTTGTACCGAGCATTCTCAAGCATTTGTTTGGACTGTGGTGACCCTTTGTACCTGGGAGCTGTGGAACCTCCTGAAACAGCCCTTTGGGGTGACCATGGCCTTGCTGGAGTCTCCTAGCTCCTTCCCTGTTGCACAGTGACACTTTGGGGCACAACAGCCCACACGCCTTCATGTCAAGCTTAGCAGACTTGTCCAGAGCTGTAGGGAGGGTTTCTGATGTGTGGCTTTACAATTTTGTTGTGGAAATGAGTGGGGACTTTATTGCCAGGGAGTTATGAAAATAAGCAAAGTAAAAATGAAGAGCAAGCTGGACCTGGTCATGCTCCTCTCCACTTGGGGCATGACAAAGTCCTCCCTGGCACAGAACAAGAAGGGACCTTGCATCTGATCCCTTAGTGACCTTGGCCTTGGCTTCCCCAGCCCAGTCAGGTCCAAAGGCAGAGCAGCGTGCGTGACTTCCTGTGCCATTCTGTCATTCAACACTGTGACCCCTGTCACAGGAGCACTCCATCAGGCTCTCCTGCTTTGCTTGTTCCCTCATCTAGTATTTGTTGCAAGGCTGAGTAAAGTATTTTACCACTGTTGGTCTGCGTGGCCTGAGACCTCGAGGAATTGATGAGCAGCAGCGGGCATTGGCGGTGTGTGTTTAATGTGAAAACAGAACTGCAAGTGTGCAGGCCACATTCCAAGGTAGATGACCACATTGAGGACTCAGAGTGGGCTCTGGGCAAGTTCATGCTTGGCAGTTTTGATGGGGTGAAAGACTTGGCTAGGGAAAATGGTGCAGACGCCCTGAGCTGGCCTTGCGGGATGGGATGACACCTGCTCGGGGCAGGGCGGGGACACAGTTGAGAACTCAAGGAGAAAGCCCTCAGTTCCTCTCAGCTGTGGCAGATGCTGAAATGATAGTAAGGAAGTGTCACATCACCAAGGAAAACGAGAATATCTGTCTAAGTTCTAGAACAATGTTAGCCACAGCTGTGCAGGCTTCTACCTGTAAGACAATGTGATATGGACGGACATTACTACATTTTCATTCTCAAATTTAAGAATTTCCCTATGAGAAAGCTGGGGGCATCTGGCCTTGAGCTATGCAAAGTTGTGTGAATAAGCCAATCAAAAATACCCTAAAACATGGAACAGCATCATGCGGCCTGCTTCTTCTGCCCCTGCTGGCCCTGGCTCTAGTTCCTCAAGAGATGCAGGTGAGGGTGAAGGGTGTGCCTCTTGTCCGAGATCATCTTGGAGGTGATGCAGGGGACCTTTGGGTTCCCTAAAGCAGGCAATTAAGTCAAAACTATAAACCAAGCCAAAGCAAGAAGATGGGGGTGTTGGGGGACGGGGTGCCTGGTTTCTGCATTTTTGTTGAAAGAAAGTTTCCAAAAGTGGCAAGTGATCCAAACTGCCAGAGGATGCTCTGTCAACAATGAATAGGGCAGTTTTCAAAGCAACATCCCCCTTGGCTCCCTGCACCCTGCATCAGTGCTGAGTGTGGAGTTTCACTATGAGCAGTGCAGGAGACACAGCTGCCTGTGGGATACTGGCTGAACCTCTGGGGAGAGCCCCAGTGAGGGCAGCTGGCCAGCTCCCCGCTGCTCCGTGCTCCTCCCACCAGTGAAGGCTCCTTTCAGCCCATGATTTGGCCAAGCCTGAGGCTTCACTTCAAATCATTCACTTTATTTTTTTTTTTTTTTGTGGGACCAGGGTTCGAACTCACGACCTTGCACTTGCCCAGCAGGCACTTGTGCCTCGGAGCTATCTCCCCAGCCCCCAAACCATTCACTTTCCAGGAAGCGGTCCTCATGCTGGTCTTGGGTCAGCTGTCATTGTGTAAAGTTTTTGCTGTCCCTGGCTGTGGACAGAGGCAATGAAAGACACCAGTGGGGACACATGAGGTGCATGAGCCAAGCCACAAATACACATTTGGGTGAATTTCCTGTGCTGAACATGCTTTAAAATGCTGGTGCTTGTGTCCCTGAAGAAGGAGGAGGCTGAGTGGGGAAGTGAGGCATGGCCCCCAGCTCTGAGGCCCCGAGGGTCATGTTAGTCAGTGCCGTGGTTGTGACTGCGGCCTCTCATGAGAAGCATGGATGGAGCAGGGACTGTGCTCCAGAGCAGACTGTCTTCTTAAGCTGTGCTGTGCAACAGATAAAAGGGTATTCCTCTCACGGCTGGGGGAAGGCACCCCCTGAGAGGGGCAGCTGCAAAATGTCTCCTTTCTTCCTTCTTTCCCCTCATTAGGATGCTATGCTCGGGGAAACACATCAAAGACATAGACAAAGAAAGAAGCACACCCATGCTGGTCATGGGGCCTCCTGTCCAACCAGAGCCTTGTATCAGGTCACTTGAACAGCGTTGTGCTTACCAACACCCTGATGTGCCCATAGGAGGCTGTTGTGGCGGTGCTGCCGAAAGCCATCTCACACCAGTTTCTGCTCATGGGATGGAGTCTTCTCACAAGTTTGAAAACACAAACTTCTACCGCATGTGGAAAAATAAATTCCAGCTGTTTCATTTGTCTCTGTTTATCTTAAAAGTGTGTTTTATTTTATTGGAAGGGTAAATTCAGCTCAAGTCAGCCACAACTGGTCACCTGGAAGAGCTGATCAAAACAAACACTTGAATCGTTCCAGGAGCTCAAAAGGACTTTTCAGAATCATTGCTTTAAAATACAACTTGCCTACCATAAAATCCAATGTTCTAAGTTACTACCTTGCAGTCCTTACTTTTTCTCCCACAGAACTGTAGATTCACCGCTGCCAGCTCTTACTATCCGAGATAAAACACATGGTGTTGCCCCCATCCCCTCCCAATACTCCTCAGCTCTCTTGGCAACCACGAATCCACTTCCTGTTCAGGACTTATGTCTCCCTGACATCTCTCAGTGAAGTGTTACACTGTCACAAAGGACGCACCAGAGTTGTCATGGGCAGGTGCAGTCACACAATCCGGAGGCTGCTGTGGCTCCTCGCACTTAGCACAGTATTGTCAAGGGTTGTCTATGCTGTGAGGCAAAGCGGCACAGCATTCTCTCCCAAAGACCCCCAGGAAACAGCCATTTGCACAGATGCTGCACACTCTGCTCCCCCAGCCCTCTGTTAATGAGCATAGGACTTATCTCCAGCTCAGCTGCTATGGCAAAGCCTCCTTGCGCTCAGCCTTTCCTGGTGTAGGGTGAGCTCTCAGCTAACTCGTGTGTAGGCCCAGCTGTGGAATCACTGGTCATGCAGCCACACTGTGTGCCTTTACATCAAGGAGCTGCCAGCCTCCTCTCTGAAGATGCTTCACTGTCCCACGTTTCAGACAGCAATGAGTGAGCCTACCAGTCTCCCTCTATCCTCACCAGCACATACTTCAGAAAGATGGTTGGACAGCAATCTTGGAAGGAGCCTGCAAGTCCATCAACTAATGGGTGGGTAAAAATATACTATGGAGCATTACACTGCCATAAACAAGGCTAAGCTAGAGTCATTTGTAGGAAACAGGTCACAACCCAAGACCAACATGGTAAGTGAAATAAATCTGACATGCAAGCTTAAATGTCACATGGTTTCGCTTCTATGGGAAATCTGCATATAAATGAAGAACAAAATAAAAGAGAGACAGTAAGAAGTAGGTGATGGATCTTTCTCAAATGGATGGTGACCAAGACATGGAAGGGATAGGAGAGGGCTGAAAGGGAGGCAGAGGGGATGTAGGCAGATCATAGGCACTGGCCAGCTTCTCATAGGGATCTGAGCCTCCAGTGCCACATATGATCTAGCAAAGCAGCAACAGCCTTGATCAATCTTGATAACAGAAGCATAGAATTTGAGAATCAAGACACGCAGCTGGTTTTAACACCAACAAGTCTGACCCTAACTAACAAAACCAATAAACTATCAAAGGAAGAAATAATTAAAGCTGACAAAGTACTCTCCCCACCCTCAGCAACTGGCTCAGAGAGACAACTCCAGGCTGCTCTAACTCCTCGAAGCAGAGGAGAACCCTGGTGTGTGTGGTAACCCTAGCATGTGGACTAAGAAGGAAAAGAAATAAAACCTACTAACAAAAGGTAAAAAATGAAAGAAAGAAAGAAAAAAGAGAGAACACTAAACTGCCCCACAGAAAGGCAGTGGAGCCAAGTATTTCTTCTTTAATTCGGTTTTATATAATAAATTTTCTCATTGAAGGCCTCTTTTCATTCCTATTGGGTTGAGTTAACACTTTTCACTGGGCTTCTATAAAGTTCATTTTGCTATTCAGCTTACCAATGTGTGAGGTTTACCGCTATTATTTACTGTGTTATGCACTTACGTCTCATATGGGATGCTGAGGCCAATAGACACCATGGTAGAACGATTTTAGGCGCTGGCATACTTATTCCACTTTCTGTCTAGTTCCTTTCTAAGATGATAGTGGAAAGGATGTTTGAGTCTAGTCTGATCATCTGGTATAATTTGAGTTTCCATCCTTACTAACACTATAAAGATTTGTCCGCTGATACTTTTTAGTAAATGCTAAAGTTAACCTAGAACCAGTTTTGTGCAGGCACAAAAAAGCGCTCTAGAGCTGGGCGTGGTGGTGCACGCCTGTAATCCCAGCGCTCGGGAGGCTGAGGCAGGAGGATCGGTGTGAGTTCAAGACCAGCTTGGGCTACAAAAGTGAGTTCAAGGCCAGCCTGAACTGCATAGTGAGACCCTGTCTCAAAAAGACAGAAAAAAAAAAAAAAAAAAGCGCTCTTTCATGTCTTTATGTTTTATGCAAATTCTTTTAGTATATCAATGTTTTCATGTATCTGCTCCATATATATTAAGTTTAATGACATCCACAGTGTACAATAAAGAAAAGGAAGATTGCTCTGTGCTTGTGCTGTGAGTGATGCATCCTCATTTCTAAGAATCACTTCCTGCAATGCGATGAGAACACACGAAGCTGATTCTGCATGAGAATGGTAAGGCCTGGGTCCTGCTGCTCTGACAGCTTCTGTATTCCTGAAGCCACCTGCCCACCAGGACTCCATCATGAGGATTTCTTGCCGTCACTATACATACCCTGGGAAGCCTGGATTTCTGAAACTCCTCTGGTGGTATGAAGGGACATCACCTGGGTCCCACAGTGATGTCCCTGAGGCCAACTCTACAAACATGGTGGCTGAGTTTGGAGAAGCCCAGAGACTGGTCTTCCTTGCAGCTGAGAGCTGTGGAGTTGAGGCTGGCATCCCTCCTCTGGAGGTTATCTTCCAGAGAGCATCCACTTCCTGTACAGACTGAGTGTCTCTTGGGAATCCTGGCTCCAGACAACTGACGACAGTCTGTTATAGCACTAAGGTCTGGGGGTCCATCACAGGAGCATTCCTCAAGCAAATTTCAGGTCTGCACCTGTTCCAGGAGCATCATGGGTAATCAGCGCTGTGGGCCTCTGGGCTCTCCTGGATGCTGTGTCCTGAGTGTGCCCCTATAAAGTTAGGGGCATTGTTCATGACCCCAAACACCTGAAGTTCTATGAAAAAATCTCTAATATGAAAATATGCAGCATGGTTTGGGCAGAGTTCAGCTTTTTGCCTCATCAGGCTGGTGTAAGTGAAGGACAATGTGGTGACCATAGACACCAGTGTGGTGGTGAGACCAGGCAGAGCCTTACATTTTAAAACGTGAGTTCTTGGCACATTTGTCGGGTTATATGAATAGGTAGGTATGCCAGTGACACCATTAAATCACATACACATGCATGCACATACATACAAACATACACTCATTTCTAGGTACTACCACCCCCCCCCATGCATTCCAGTTCCCAATCATGCATTTTGACTACACGGCAGGCCCTACCAAGTCTTGGTCCCTCAGAAAAGCCTACTAAATAATTTAAGTCATTATAAGTTCTGCATCCTTATTGTGCTGGGTTTAGAGTCAATGGCATGCACAGCTGCTGATCTTTTATTTTTTCCTAAATGTCAGTCTCCAGGGAGAGCAGCAGCTGGCTGGGGAGCAGAACCGTATGATGGATGCTATGGTTTGTATCTAGGTGTCCTCCCAAACCCCCATACAGTCCCTGGGGCATAGTTCTAGAGTTTGGGATTAATTCATGATCCAAAGCTGGGAGTATGGGTCTGAGGGCTGCTGGGGTCATGAGTGTGAGTGCTGCACCCAGCCTGGGCAGGTGGCCTGAAGGCAATAGAAGGAGGACAGGCCCCTGCCACGGCTGCCACTGCTCCTCCCTTCTGCTCTTGTGGTCTTCTTCCTCCATGAATGGTTGCCCTCTGCCATGTGCCAGGCTGCCTTGGAGCCAGCCAAGTATGGACTGAAAGCTCCACAAACTATGAGCTAACTGAACCTTTCCTTCCTTCATTTTGGGTGCTGAGTATTTTGTCCCAGTAATGAGAGAAAAGTAACCAAGATAATGGGCAAGATGCAGCTGATAAATGCATGATACAACACGTCAGAGCAACAGCTCAGCATACTTTCTCCAAGTGCGAAGGTGCTCGCCAGGTTAGCTGTGTGGGAACGCTCTCTGTCAGATGGTAGAGCAGCACAGTCTCACCCTTCATAGCCTCAGCACGACCCTGCACATGGCCAACTCAGAAGGCAGCTCCCACCTTTCTAAATACAGAGACAGGCACTGCAGAGGGCTCTACAGTTCCATTTTTAAAAGCCCGGAAAGCAGAATCCCTGTAAAATTATTTTTAGCTTTAATGTGGCATCAGGAATCCACACTGGAACTTACACATCATCCCAGAATATTGTCTTCTATCTGGTCAAAGGGGGAAAGTGGCAGGGGGTTCCTTCTAGCTCCAGAAACAATGGTGTCATCCATGCTTATCTCTAGATCTGGCTGTCATCTCCATGTCCCACCACTGGCTGGGGTCTCCATGCCAAGCCTGAGCACACAGAGGCTTTCTGACTTGCTGGGGCACTGGCTCACTTGGTGACAGATCTCCATGAGGACTTCCTGGCTGCCTCAAGCACACTGCTGGAATTCATGTGTGTGTGTGTGTGTGTGTGTGTGTGTGTGTGTGTGTGTGTGTGTGTTACTAGGGATTGAACCCAGGACCCTGTGCTTGCCAGGCAAGTGCTTCTTCTACCAAGCTATCTTCCCAGCTCCCACATTCCCACAGTGCTGGAGTTTGGTGGCATCTTTATACATGGCCTCAACTCCCACAAGCTGTCTTCCAAAAGCAAAAGAAAGATTCAAGAGCAGCCAAGGCCAGTCTGATCTCCAGGAGGCCACCAGTGCTGAACCCAAGCCCCACACCCTGTCCATGCCCTGATCTCTCTCTGCATGGCACCAGAGGGCAAAGGGTGGGCCTGGCTACGATTGTGCTTCCAGTGCTGCATCAGCTATGTATTTCCTACACGCATGACTATAGGTGGCTGCCATCTGTTGCATCTATACAAAAGAGTTCTGTTTATGCTCTCACTTGACACACATAGTGCTGAGGGTAGCATGCCCTTTGCATGATTGTTCAGAGTGCCAAGTTGCATGCATGTGCATGTGCGCATGGCAGGGCACTCTGCAGCTGCTAACAAATCCTGAGGATAAGTTTAAGGATATAATCGATTTAAATTAAAGTCGTTGCCACCAAGTTTGAGTCAGAAGGGGTTCACGGATATTATTAAAAGTTAGGACACAAGCTGGGTGCAGTGGCCATCCCTGTGACCCTAGCACTTGGGGAGGAGGAGACAAGAGAATTACAAATTCCTGTCCAGCATATGCAACTGTGACATGGTGAGACCCTGTCTCAGAATTGAAATAAGAATAAGAAGGGGCTGGGGATGTAGCTCAGTGTTAGAAGACTCTGGTGTTTAAATCACAGTAACAAAAACAATCAAGACATTTACCTCCTGTACAAAGTCGGTTGACTACTGTAAGCCAAGCATGTAGCTTTATTACACACAATAGTTGTTTAGTTAGCAATCAGTGCTCAAGCCCCTCGGTACAAGTCTCCAGTCATTCCTTTGCTGCTCCAGTTACTGTCGATAGCGAAGGAGTCCAGCTCAAAGGATCTGCTCCCAGAATGGCTGTGCTGATGTGCGATGATATGGCCCTTCGTGCAAGACTCTGTCCACTCAGAAGCTGCTTCACTCTGTCCCTTGTTCAACATTGAGACATGTTTCATGGAGTCTTCCTGACAGCACTAACTGAACCAAGAATTCAGAAGATAAAACCCTGGACACTTTTCTAAACTGAAGCCTCTTCTACATTTTAAGTTGATCATGTAACCATGTACAGTTCACATAGGAAAAAAAAATACCAGTGGCGAATGACTTTTGACTTTCTATGATAACCACTATAGGCAATAGGATTTATGCATTTATCTTTGAACTCAACCCAACAAATGACATAAAGGTGAGCATCTCTAGATTCCCCATTGGGAGAGCCTCTCATTAGAGCTCAGGCAGCCTGGCTGGCACCCTTGTTCTGTCTAATTCAACAGCCTGGTATGCATGAGTGTGGAGGCGCATAGGGAGCCTCAGCTCGGTATGGATTTAAAAGACTGAGTCCAAGAGCAGGCAACAGGAAAACGTGTGCTGTGCCCTTAGGGGCTGTGTGCTTCAAGGGCTGCCCAGAGGATGAGTGGACGCCCTGCTGGGTGTCTGGGTGGTGCTGAAGGCTTGACCTTGCATCTATATCAGCCCCTCCCCCTCCCAGCTGCTGTGGGAGAAGTGGCCTTGCTCCCTGACACCGTCCCAGTGCCCTGCTCCTGAGTTGGAGCCAGCTGACCATGCACTGAGCCCCCAGAAACCGGGTGCCACCTCAAGCCTCTCCACCTTCCGTTATGAGTGTGGGATGCTGCTTCCCAGTGGCCAAAAGCCTGGCGGGTGCAGCACAGCCTCACTTTGCAGGCCTGGCCTTCCAGCAGTGAATCTCGGCACTTAAATTTCGGAGTGTAGTTGCCAGGAGGACCCCCAAGGGGTGGTCATTCCTTACATCCAGTCCTCTGCGTCAGTCATCAACAGGCCGTCTCCAGGGGTGAGTCCTTACCCACAACCCCTCACACAAATCCTGCTGTGTTCTCAGGAGAAAACCTAAGTTTTAAAGCCAGCTGGTCACCTTGATTTTGTGGGCTCAAACTGATACTGCTACTCACCTGTGTGTGAGAGTCTTATCTGAAAATCAGATTCAGAGTTTCCAAATTCAATGCATCAGTGTGGTACTCTGATTTATTCACAAGGGTAATTAGTTTGACTGACGTACTGAGGGCAATGATACAGAAAAATATCAACACCAACTCCTTTATTATTTTCTTTCTGAACTTAAGAGACTCCAGGCAAAAGGAGTGGTTGAGTGAATTCTACCAACGGGCACAGGAGTGTCTTTGGGACACCATAAAAAAGAAGTGATTTTTCCTTTGCTACTGAGAATTGAACTCACCACCTCATGCTTGCCAGGCAGGCATGGTGCCACTGAGCTGTATCCCCAGCCCAAAGAAGTGCTTTTTGTTTGCATCATATGAAAACAAGTTTAAAATGGTGAAATTCCAAGCCTGGCATTAGAAAGAGATTGTGATAAATGAAATATCCTTGGACACAGGGTAAGAAAGAGAAGACACATGTGTCCTTTAGCTGTGGTTCTTTATACAGCGGACAGTCACAGCCACCTCTCCTCGCTATCTGTCTATTTCCACTGTGTGAACTTGGTCAGAGCTCAAATTAATGACAGGGCACTTGGGGAAAGAGGACTGTCCTGAACACAAAGGCTCAGCAGCTCATGGGTGAACCATACTGCGTGGTCAGCCTTCTTCCCACCTCTCCAGAGCCAACGCATGCAGGGTGGTAGGCACCACTGCCCTCAGTGAGCCCGGGACAGCCTGCAAGTAGAGGGAAGACAGCTGTGGCTTGAGAAGGATTCGTATACCTCCCTGTTTCCCAGCCAGCCTCTGCTAGCTCCCACTCAGCTGTTTCTCACTAGGTAGAACTCTGGAGGGACAGAAAGAGCACCTTGGCTAAGGCACTTGCTGAGCTTTTGAGGCCATGGGGCTCGGGCTTCCTGGCTCCTCATTTCTACCTCTTCTGGGCTGCCTGACAGACTCTTCCTGCCCTAGCAGAGTCATAGACAAGAGGAAGACTCTATACAAGCTTTGGGGACTGTCTATTTAACCCAGGGGCTTTGGATCCTGAGGCTCTGGGAAAAGAAACTGAGGAGAGGGCAGGCGGAAACCATGGAAATGGAGGTGTCCTGGTACCCTCCAGAGTAGGGCTGGAAAGTGTGCAGCATCTCAGCCTTGCAGGCAGGTAGGTGTGCGCCTGGTGCCACACCCCAGCGGCAGCAGCTATCTGCTGATCCTCCAACCTCACCCCAAGCACATGACCATGCTTAGCCCTCTAAAATCTCCATGAAATGGTACGCAACTATATGGTTTGTCTCAGGAGTACACGATAGACCCTGGTCATTGGGCCTCCCCTCATGTTAGGGCTTAGAGCTGAGATGTCCCTCAGAGTCTCATGTGTGTAAAGCAATTGGACCATGGGCACTATGGTCACCAAGGGACTCATCCACAGATGAGGTTATGGCTGGATAAGCTGCAAAGAAGCAGGCCTGGTTGGAGGAAGCCCCTGATGGAGCAACCCGGAAGGCAGTGCTCTTGTCCTTGATGCTTCTCTTCCCTCTGCTTCCTGGCTGCCATGAGGTGAGCAGCTGTCCTCCCCCTGGGATTCTGCCAGGCTGTTTTTGCCTTAGAGTTGGCCAGCCATGGACTGACCCCTCTGACACCATGAGCACATGTAAAGCTCCCCTGCTCTCTGTAGTGGGTTCTGAGTATTTTGTTCCAGCACCAGGAGTCAATTTTTCTGGGTCTCCTAAACACTGTCCACGTGTTTCTTGGGCCACCAAGTCATGCACAGTGTTTGGGCTATGGGTCCCAAGGATTCATGTGGCTGTCTCTGTGGCTGATGAGGAGTA
Source organism: Myocastor coypus (assembly GCA_004027025.1). Classification (NCBI taxonomy): domain Eukaryota; kingdom Metazoa; phylum Chordata; class Mammalia; order Rodentia; family Myocastoridae; genus Myocastor; species Myocastor coypus. The sequence continues at coordinate 15,512 of PVJA010009624.1, forward strand.
GCAATGGGTGTCACCGGCCAGAGTTGGGCAAGGACCAACTCTGAGATCTCCAGCGCCTCTGCCACCCTCTCTGAGGTATCAGTGAGCCAGATGTTAAACTTCCTCCTGACTGGTTTGTGCGGCTAGTGCTCAGCACCAGGCCTAGGATGCTTCATAGGGTTCAGCAATGTCTCCCCTTGGTTCTCAAACTCAAAAACCCAATAGCTAGACTTGGGACTGAGGCCTCAGGAGGGTCTGGTCTCTGCTTGCAGGGATGTGCCATGAACACTGCGTCCTTTGGAGGCAGACAGACAAGGGGATAAAATGGAACAAAGTTCTTGTAGCCCTCATAACTCAGTCATTAGCCAAAATCTCTTCAACCCCCACCCCAGGGACTGAGTGTCAGCACTGAAGCAGGGGCCTGGTCTCAGACTCAGATGACCAGGATGGGGGCTCCTGTGGCTTCCTGGGTTGGGAATGACTTTAAGCGGTGTGGGAAGAGGCAGGAGGTTGCCCCTGAACCAAACTCCACTGTGAGAGCTGGTGGCACAAAGGTCCCTTCCAATGACCTCCACTCAATCCCCACCTCTGCACAGGTGGGCTGAGCATCCAGTGCTCGAGTTCAATCATGCATGTCCATGCTTGGGTGCTGTGGTAAAATCACAGGCTCTGCCCTGAGGGATTCCTGGCAAAAGCTTTCATTATATCTGCTGTCTTCAAGTCACAGGAGGAAAACCTTGGAAACTTCCAATGCCTCTTTGTTGGTGCAGGGAAGAAAGGCACAGGTGACAGGAGCAGCTCCTCACCCTGACCCTATGCTCCTCGCTGGTGGCAGGCTATTCTTGTGCATCCCCACTTGGAGTGTGAGGGAGCCCCCCATGGGCATCTGCCACACCCCACTCCTAGAAGGCAGAGCAGACACAGCCCAGTGATGGACATGCTCTTGAACCAGAATATGCTCCCTATGAGGCTCGGGACATAGATGTTTCAGAGCTACTGTGCCTGGGGCTGAGGCCATGGGTGATCAGTATCTTCTGCTCTTCTGCCCCTGGAAGGTGCAAAGCTCAGGCCAACCACTGCTGCAATCTCCCGTGACAACAATAACAAGCAAGTTAGCAGCTTTTCCTTGCAGGTGTGAGTGAGGCTCAGGGACACGGGAGGCTGAGCCCACCATCTCTAGCATGCAGCTGGCCAGGCACCTGGGTCTTGGTTCCCATGGCAACCCAGGAGCAAAGGGCAGGGAGAAGCTACAGTCTACCACTTTGAAGCCCTTCTGTTTTGGCCTCTGAGCCCAAACCTGGATGCAAAGAGAGAAAGGACCTGCTCCAGCGTAGAGCCCCCGCTAGGCGATGCTCCACCACCACCCTGGCATGCTGCCAGTCACTGTGGGCTACAACTTGAGCCACATGAATCAAATCTGATTGTGCCCTTCAAGCTTGATGCCTAAATGCAGAGTTTGGGACCAAGAGACACAGAGTCACAGTCAGTTCTGTCATCTATGAGTTTGGTCTTTGCATATCTACCAACATGCTAAAACTTATTTACAGCTCTACAATCACAGAGCCAAACCTGCACCAAGTATAAAGATTGTAACTATGTTTTGTTCATATTTCTAGGGTCAGGAAGCCTTTAGACCCGGAACGTGGTAGAAAACATCGGGGCAGCAGCATTCACACTGTGCTTAAGGGCAGAAGACAGAGGAGAAAGGGCGTCTTCACTGGGAGTGGCTCCGTGTGCCACCTCTTTTGAGTCAGCTGGAGCAGTGGACCAGCTGAGCTGTGGCAATGACCAAGGCAGCAGCAGAGGCCAGACAGGCTTAGCAGCTCCTGCTGCCAAGCCAGGCTGCAGTGAGCATGTGAGAAGCGCACGCGAGGCGTCCTCAGGTGTGCAATGAATTTTACTTTGCTTGGTGATGCAGACAGAACAACTGCCCAGGCCATCTGGGCCCCACACTCCCAACTTAGGAGCAGCAGCACCCACAGCACAGCTGTGCCTGGATTTCCCAAGAGCAAGGACACTGTGGCTCACCTGCATGTTAGTGAGGTGCACACACACGCAAGTCACAGCACTGGCACAGGGTTATGAGTTTACACATCCACAACACACACCAATTGATCTGTCTCCACACACAGGAAGAGCACGTTTATCAACCAGTTGGCACAAATGTAGGTAGCAGCTCCAGGGAAGCTGCTCTGCACTTCCTCCTATACACAGCTGTGCAGATCAGAGCACCACAGTGTGACCAGGAAGTGCCTCCTAATAAGCCATGCTGGGTCTGGGGTGCACTGCAAGGGTCTCTGAGACTGCAGTGGTCCCCATTCCTTAGCTTGAGCCCAGGGTAAGAGAAATATAGTGGACAAGGTTTTAGACCCCAATCAACAAGGTAATAGCCTGTATTTCTCCGCACTAGAAGGTCTATTTTTCCTGTATTTGCTTGAAGTAAGTCCTGCTTTTATTTCAAAAAAAAGCAAAGGTCACAAGATGTTCACCTCTTAGTCTCCCTCCCACTCCTGGGGTGTCTCCCTTTTGTGCCTGGCTTTGGCTGAAGAACAGAAATTTAGGGGAACGGCCAATCTCTGTCAGGCACTGCACGTAGACTTAGAGCCCAAAGGTCGCCAGACATATGTGCCAGCCAGGCGTCTTCTGCTGAGATGCTTTTACAAGAAGAACATTCTCCGGCTTCACAAAGCTGCCTTCACATCTGTACTCTCTGAGTGATTTGTGCCTGGTGCAGAGGATCAAAGCAAGTTGGTGAAGGTGCAGAAAACATCCCACACAGCCTCCCTTGCCGGCCTGCTGCACTGAAAGGACTTCACCATCCATGCCACTCGGTGTGGCTGCTCCATGCTGGCTGCTTCTCTATGATATCATTAACACCCTTGCTTCCTTGCCTGGCTCCACTGAGAGGACCAAGCCTCCTCCAATGGCAAGGGAGACCAGCTGAGCAGGCCTTCTTGACTCCAGAGCTTGGTGGGTGGCCAGAACCCAGTGTCTGAGCCTCAGAGCAGTGCTAAGGGAAGCCCATAAGGGCTGGCTTCCACAAGCCACAGGCAGGTGAGCATCACACCCTGTATGCAAGTTTTGGGGAAGACCCCAGGATTCTGTAGAGCCCAGGACAGCTCTCTTGGCCTGGCCAGGGTACAGCAGCCAGCCTCCTCCCTCTCCCTCAACAGCCACTCTCTCCAGCCACAGGTCATATTTCCATCTTGCGCAGGACCTCCAACTGCCCTGTCTGAAGCTGGGTCTTTCACTTATGAACTTGGCATTGCACATGTCAGCTCCATGGTCGTGCAAGTTACCACCCTTCAATGTATTTCCACATGGTGCGAAACAGAGAAAGTGAAAGGGGGTAGTGGCAAAATAAGAAGCTGGACTGAGGTGAGCAGGTGCCTTGCTCCACATTCTGTCAGTGATGGCCTGAGACAGTTGCTTCCAGCTTATCTAACCCCTATGGCCTGGGGACCTGTGAGAAGGAACTGGGCAAAACTGGCTCCCTCAGAACCCGATGTTCAGCTCCAAGGAAGCTGCAGGTGTTCAGGGAGAAGACGCTGGCTGGACTGCTGCACTCCGATCTGGGCTTCATGTGGCCCACGACTCTTCATGGGCAGGCACAGTGTTGTCCTCCTCCTGGATGGTGGAGTGGAACAGTCAGTGAAGCGGGGCAAGTCTGAGTTATCTGTGCACATCTCGAATGTCCAGTAAGCAAGGGAGGAGAGAGCCATGCTGTTGGAAGCCATGAGTGGGATGACAGCCACAAGCACTGATACATGGCAGGAACAAATCATCCTGTGGACAGCTTGGCTGCTTTGGTGGTGGAACTGCACAAGTCACAGAGGAGGATGCCACAGAGATGATGGTCACTGTACGTCAGATGCAGCAGTGCACCAAGTGAGACCTGCAAAGTCTGCTTGTGTAACTCAAGATAGATGGGAACAGAGACAGGCAGGGCGAGCAAGCGAGCAAAGGCTGCCTCCCGCTGCCTCGCTCTAACCTTGGGTCACAGGGGTGGATCTGGAGTGGGAAACTGCTCAAAAGCCAACAGTTTATTGCCAGGTGTCATGACTCTCCCCTGCGATCCCAGCTCTTGAGAGGCTGAGGCAGGAGACTTGCCAGGAGCTTGGGGCCAGCTTGGACCACATAATGAGACCCTGCCTCAATAAGACAAAGCAGAAAACAACAGCCAAAGACCACGATCCATGGGAGCCTTATTGACTGTCTGAAGCTTCAGATGTTATGCGCAGCACTGGCAGGAATGTGGGTGATTTGGAGCACGAGTTCTTGTCCTCAGCACCCCCCTTTCTGCTTCCATGGGCAGCCATCGGCTGAGCGACTGCTCCACACTGGTTCAGGAATCCTAACTGAACCCCTGAAATGATGAGTGAAATAAATTCCTCCTCCTCCAAGCATAGGTGGGTGCCTGGTATTTGGTCATGGAGATGCACAAGTGATGACTCAGAGGACCCCTTGTCTCTCAGCCTCTGGCAGTAGTGTTCAATTTCCGCAAAGCTCTATATTTCACCCACCATCGCAAGACATGGCGGTAGGGCTTCTCCAGGGATTTTTGCCCACAGGAGGCAGAGTCCCTGCTCCGCAAGGTTGTCTAATTCCCAAATTTCTCCTAATCCCATCAGTGTGAAGAGCTTCCCAGTTAGCTCAGTAACACTTACATAAGCCTGAGCAAATTTTAAAATCTGTACTAATGGAAAAGGAGAACCTGCGTGCCAATTTCCTTTATCAACAGAAATTTATTAATTTAGAATTTTTAATCCAACAGCACAGTCTATAAATATAATTGTCAAGTCAAATTTATTCTGAGAATATTAGAATAGTTTAATATAGACATTGTACTAATAAAACATACTTCAAGAAAAACTTATTTGAAAATAATTGCAGGATAATGTCAATTCTTAAAACCAAGCTACCCATGCTTTACGTAGAATAATTCCACTTTAATGCCAAAACTATATACAGAAATGTCAGGATAAATAAAGGCTAGATTAGTTCTCATGGTTCCTTTTTGGTAGCAAGATTATAGGGATTTCTGTTTTCTGCACTTCCATGTCTTTTCCACATTTTCTATAATAAATGTGATATTGCTGCCAATATCAAAAGATAGCAACTGGATAGTAGTTTCTCACTGACCCACAACCAGTGACTCTGCCACATGCTCCTGAGGGGCAGGGTCCCAATGGCCCCCTCTTCTACCAAGTTTGCACTGTCAATTCTCACAACAGGGCTTATGAGGACAGACTGCCCCCTTGGGCTTTCTCAGATTTGTTCACCAAATAGAGCAGCCACTTTCCTGTTTCTGAGATGCAGGGCCTCTCAGCCACCACCCGAAGCAGGGAGATTCCATGCAGCTCACGGCTGCAGCAAAGCTGGTCCACAGTCATCTGCCTCCAGGACAGAAATGGTGTGGTAGAGAGTGGAGCACTGCATGGCTGCTCAGCATGTGGTGGCCAGGAAACAGCAGGAGGAGCAGGCCAGTGGCATCCAGACCTAGGGCTGCCCACCATGACCCCCAAACACACCAGAGCCCTGGACAGACCCCAACACCCGCTGATCTCCACCTTCCCCAGCCCACCGGCTTTCTTATTTTGATCCTTCTTGATGTCCCTCAAAGCAAAGGTGCTGATTTGGACACATTTCCTGCCCTGAGTGCAATCTCTTCTTCAAAATTTACACAGCCCTAAAATCTCACCATTGGCTTGGAATTGAATTGATAATTGTTACTAGTCTATCTTTTCTATCAAAGCACATTCATCCTGTCTCCGAAACTAGTTTGTGCATCACCAACATTTTTCGTTATTTTCATTCATTTATTTGTTACTTGATATGAGGGCTTTCAATTAGCTCAGTGGTTTAAGTGCTTGCACGAGCAAACCCAATGAGGCTTAGCGGATGGTGGTTCAAACCCCAGGCCCACTCTTAGGGCAACCTGAGCCAACCTCCCCCCCGAAAAAAACCTTCTATTTGTTACTTGACAGCTCCACTATAACTCAATATACAAAGTTGATAAAATGGGATAAACCTCACTCACTGGCTATTAGTGAGGAAGCAGCTTTCAGGGAAATAACAAGAAATGAAAGCCTAGCACCATATTCAGGCCTCTCCTTCAATAAGAGAAATGGCAAAAATACAATTTAAAGGGAAGCCCACCCTAAAACTAAGTATAATTGCTATAAATTTAAACTTGTTAGAAGCCGGGCATGGTGGCACACACCTGTAATCCCAGTACTTGGGAGGCTCAGGCAGGAGGACTGGTGAGAGTTCAAGACCAGTCTGGGCTACAAAACTGAGCTTAAGGCCAGCCTGAACTGTACAGCGAGACCCTGTCTCAAAAAGACAAAAAATAAATAAATAAATAAATAAACTTGTTAGAAATCAAAGTGTCAAAAAGACCTTGTGGGTTTTTCATGTGTGGCCACAAGCTCCAGAGGAACAGGGCCTCTGCAGAGTCTCGGGAGCCAGGCAGGGACAGCAGGAGCCTCGGCAGAGCAAGGAGTAGCCGGGAGGAAAGGACAAGGTCATCCCTGCTGTCACCTGGGGGACACTCAGCATCGTGTATTGGAGTCCCCACGTTCCTGCTTGTTACCCTCTTCCCTGGGCCCCCAAAGCTCCTCATGGCACCCACACCCAGCCTCAAAACTTATCCTGACTCTCTCGGTTACTCTTCTCTCATTGCTGGGACAAAACACCCAACACGCAAAATTAAGGAAGGAAAGATTTATGTAGCTTGCTGTTAGTGGAGGTTGCAGTCCACGCTCAGCTGGCTCCAAGGTAGAGTGAAGGTGTAGGAAGGTGGCAGCTCATGGCAGTGGCAAACAGCAAAGAGAAAGAGAGGAGCAGCAGCTATGGCCAGCAAGTCTCTCTCCCCTCCTTATATTGCATTCAGGTGGTATAGCACTTAAACCCATGATCCCAGCCCTGAGCCAGTTACTAATCACAAACTCTAGAAGCTGCCCCATGACTGCATGGGGCTTGGGGGATAGCTGGACACAAACTTTAACACTCACCCAAGAGCACGAACCCCCACATCTAATGTGTCCCCATTTCTCTTTGTCTTCCAGTGCTTACCTTCCGTTAAATTACAAGGGCCCTTCTGATGCAAGTAAAGCTTAACCAAAGCTTCTGCATTGTGATCTCCTATACTTAATAAAAAAATCCTGTCAGATGCAGGAGCACACCATCTGTGATCCCAGCACTATGAAGACTGAGACAGGAAGATTGCCAGGTCAAGGCCAGCCTGGGCTATGCAACAAGACCCTCTCTTAAACACAAGAGTATATTTTCCTTTGCTCTCCAGAGAGTGGAATGGTGACTGTGACCCCACCTTGTTCTCCTCCCTCAGAAGCGGAACTTGGAGCTCCAATGCCCCCACCCTTCAGGCTGCAGCTATCCTGATAGTTGACTGCATTCACACTGTCTACAGCTCCAGGTGGATCCTAGCATCTGGCCCAGCCCCAGTCTCACCTATGCCAGGGGCATGGGGGCTGACCCTGACCCTGACGTCCACAAAAGCCATGCAGGTGCAGGGCTGCTCAGGTGGGTAGATGGGCCATGCTGGAGCTATAGTTTCATTAACAAACTTTGCCAGTCAGTTGGAAACAGGGTGCTATGATTCCAAGATTGCATCCAGGCCAAAAAGACAGTACCAGCCGTAGTGTGTCCTTGACACCAAGGAAAGAAGCACACGGAATACCCCGATGCATAGCACTGTTGGTTCTATTGTTGCAGAACTTGAATGTTCCCATCTGTCAGCCATGAAGCCAGAAGTCCATGGTGCACGCAGGCTCCTGCTTTGCCCATGCTCTGTGAGGCTGTTCATCCGGGCCCTCTGTGCTGTCTCCCTGCGCTGCTCATTGCCTAGGCCCATGCCAGCCGCCATCTTCCAAGCAGCAGCGTCACTCGCCAGCACGACTTAGCTCACAGCACCGGGCATGCAGTACCATGCAGCCAACACTGTGCTTGCTCCCACCCGGGGAGCTCAGTCCAGCAAGACAGGTAGGTAGAAGGCAACAGTTTTATGCACCAGGCAGCCAATCAGGACTCCATTCTTCTATGGACAGCCGTCACCTAGTACCCAGAAGTCCTCTGCCAGACCAATGCAGATGGAGCAGCCTCCCACCGGAGAGTCTAAGAATGCAAGATTTAAAAGAAAAATGTTTTAAGAGTGGAGATGGAGCTCGGCACAAAGGCCTGAGCAACAAAAGCACAAGTGTCCACCCCGCCTAGAGTGTGGGGCTGTGGGGACCACGTTTCCTCTGCCTCCTCCCACCATCAGCTTGTGCCTGCAGCCAGGCATTGGCTCTTCACCTCCCTGAGCCCAGAGCCTGTACCCCAGCCCCACCTCCACTGTGCTCCCACTACCACAGAGATGCCAGGGAACCTGGAGCCAGATACTGGATGGTAAACTCAGTCATATGTCCACCATATGAATCCATGTGTCCTCCTGGCCCAAGTCACTGTCACCCAGGATGCCTGGGTCTCCCATGTTCATCCTCCAGGCTGTTGGTGGCTTGTCCTCCCTCCCACCCTCTCTCCCTTGTGTCTTTTTTCTTTTCAGGTTTTGGGGATGGAAATCGAGGACTTTGCTCTGAGCTGCATCCTCAGCCCTTTATGTGTTTCTAAGTTTGAGACCCATCTCCTACACTGTTAGGCTGTCTACCTAGGCTTGCAACCCTCTGCCTCAGCCTCCAGAGTGCCCGGATCACAGGCAAGCACCGTCGTGCCTCCTTCGGCATAGTGTGATGCCCTGAACACTGCCTGCCAAGAGGGAGCTGCCAGAGTGACCTGGGGACAGAGAGGGACATGGTTTGGACAAACCATAGTATCATACTTGAGACACACCTGGGACAGCCACCAGTGCCTGTTCCCTTACTGACCATAGGCACACATTGAGGCTCAGTGCCTCCACACCCTCTCTTGGTCTCCAAAAGCTCTGCGTTTGTAGCTTCTCTTTTGTGACTCTTTTGTTTATGTTTTGTCCTTCTTTTTAACACTTCAACCTAACTTAGGGAGGCTGAGGCAGGAGGATTGCAAGTTCAGTCTCACCTGAGCAACTTAGTAAGATCCTCTCAAAACTAAAAATTTTTTAAGGGATGGAGCTGTCGCCCAGCGTGGAGCACTCACATTTGTGTCTCGGTGCTAGAAAAAGGGTGGTGAGTGCGGCAGCTGAGCTGTGCTTCTGGCCACGGCACGTCTCCAATGTATGGCCGCCCACAAGCTCTTAGCTGCCTTTCCAGCCAGCAATTCGAGCCTCTGTCCATGTTACCTTTGGAGATCCAGGCCAGCCTAGCCATGCTGCACTGCCAGGTCACAGTAAGGGATGGAGCCCAGACAATTGTGACCGGCCAAACCACGGTGAGCCACAAGCCCACAGCAGCCATGGGCACCAGCTCCACACCACTCCAAGATGATGCAGACAGATGGGCCCTTCCAGGAAATGGGCCTAGAACACTTAGGAGACCTCCAGCTCATGCCAAGAGCCCAGGGCTCCGTGTCCATACTGGCCACATACCCTGTGCCCCCCTGCCACTCCCAGGAGAGATTGTACCCTGCATGTAGCTGACACCATTGCCACTCTCTGACATTACTGTGGCCTTGTGTGACAACTTCTACTGGGACAGTCTGTCAGGGTTACCTTGCAAAGGACCAGCAACTTGGAGAGGTGAGATTCTCAGTTATAAGCTACTGTGGGTTCAGTCCAGATCAGCTGCTCCAGGCAGAGCCAATATGAAGAGCCTAGGGCAGGAATGCTGCTGGTTCAGAGTGATCAGAAGCAGGGACTAGAAGAGCCAGCGACAAGGACACAACCTTGCAGGCCGCACCCCAGCCACCTCTGCATGAGGCCTGCCTCCTATAGCAGTGGTCACTGGACTCATCCACAGATGAGCATAGACCACAAGCTTTTGAGGGTGACATTTAGGTCTAAGTTCTAACACTGTCACCTGAGAAAGTATGGCTTCCAGTGCCCTCACATCCCAGGAAATGCAAGGCAACTGTGCTTCTGCTGGTTTCTGGAGTTGAACTCCTTGGTGGTGGGGGAACAGGAGAATAGAGATATGTGACCACCCACCTCGCTGATTTCTGCCTCCGGGAGAAATCAGTGCATACAAGCAGGTGTGGGGAGCTTAGTCACACAGTCTGGCCTCCTGTCTCGCCAGAGCCTGCCAGGTCTGGCCCCGGAGAGACCCGAGGACGGAGGCTGCCGCCCTGCCCACCCCGTCGCTCTTCTATGCTGCCAGCCACTGCTTGTTCTAGTCTCTGCTCCGCTGAGTTGATTCGGGTTTTCTTCTGCCCCTCATCCATTCATCATTCACCCCGTGCTCACGCAACACACAGGGAGCAATCCTGAGGCTGCACAGGCCCTTTCTGCTCCCCCTCAGCGCTCCTGCCCCTGAACCTATGCGCCCAGGCCCCTCCCATCTGCCAAGGTAGCAGGTCTTGTCTCTGCCTGTCTTCCTCTGCAGCTCCGGCTTGCTGTCTTCCTTGGGGAAAGCAAGGAGCAGCAGGAGATGGGGAAGCAGCACCCCAGGCCTGGAGCGGGGTCAGGGGTGCGGGGAAGGGAAGAGTGCTGTGACATCTTGGGAGGCTGAGTCCCACCGCCACCCCACAGACTGCAGGTGCCCCAGGAATATGAACCCTTCTTCCACAGGCCAAGCAGGAAATAAAATAAGATAATGCACAAGCAGGAGAAGGTTTTTAAAAATTCTTATTGCTATTGTTTCAGTTTTTACTGAATGTGGCAAAGACCACACCTTGTAACTCTGGCAAATGCATTTTCTCCAGCTGTGGAAAGCTATAAACCCCTAAGAGGGTGACACGTATGGCATTAAAAATGTGCAGAAAGTTTAGAAAGCAAGAATGCTAGAGCTACATTGCTAAAGCAATCTGTAGTTTTATGTGTCCTAATAAAAGAGACAAGGTTAAAAATTTTTATTGCCAAATTTTATAATTATTTTTTGTCTTTTTGAGACAGAGTCTCACTATATAATTCAAGCTGACTGTGAGCTGTGAGCTCACTTTTGTAGCCCAGGCTGGTCTTGAACTCATGCTGATCCTCCTGCCTCAGCCTGCCAAGTGCTGGGATTATAGGCATGTACCACCATGCCTGGCTAAATAATTTTTTTTTTTTTTATGGTTGGCTCAACCTGCTCTGGGGGTGGGGCTGGCACAGCATATGGTGCCAGGGATCAAACCACTGTCCCTGTGGTTGCCTAAGCTTGCCTAAGCAGGTGCTTTAGACTGCTGCGCCATCTCGCCGGCCCTATAAAAATTTTAAGAGATTAACAAACCCAAAATACCCTTCTCTAAAATACAAAAAATAAATAAATACTTAACCGATACAGTACTGAGGAAAGACAAAGTTGGAGGACTGAAATTTCCCAGCCCTAAGCTTAGCAGTACTAGTGATGGTCACCAATAACCACATGGCTAGAGAACGTGGCCAAGAAGAGGTCAGGCCACTCAGCCACACAGAGGACCTTTAACAAGGAAATGGGCCTTAGATGAAGAAAGCTCCCATCTGGGGTGCTAGAACAGCTAGGAAAGTGGACCCCGGCACATTTCCTGAAAATTAACTCCCACTGGATCACAGTCCTAAGTGGAAATGCTGGTGACTTCCAGTGGCAGCAGCAAAGACCTCTAAGCTGACAGGGGCTTGGTGACCATTCATAGCTGCAGCAACCCAGGCCTGGGCCGTGGCCAAGATCCCTGGGAAGCTAGGCTGTGCTGAATGGGAAACTTCTGCCCTGAGGAAGTCTGGGGTACTGAAAAGGGGCAAAGCCATGTCAAGTGACCTTTTTGACAGAGTTCTATCACAAAGTGCATAATAGACTCTTAAAACTCAACAGTAAGAAAATAACATAATTTGTAAAAACAGCAAAAAAATAAAACCCTCAAGAGCGATCGTGCTGTGGACTCCGGAGGAAGCCCAAGCAGATGGACGCTGTTATAAATGGGCTGCTCCTGTGCCGGAGCTTGCGGGGGCACTGTTCTCCAGAGCAGAGGTCCCAGTCTTTCCAGCATCGGAGATCGGTTTTGTCGCAGTGGTTGGAGCCTGGCGGTTGGCAGCTGGAACGGTCTTCGGCCTCGCAGGACTCAGAGCCTAGGTCACTCCACCCACCCACAGCTCACAGAGAGCCCGGCCCTCCCACTGGGTCCAGCACTGTAGTAGCTGGGACAGTAGGCAGAGCCTCGGTGGTGAGGGGTAGGCTCCTACCAGGCTGTAGGTTCCTGGCCTGGAGACCACCGATCCCTGCTCTAGGAACAGGGCCAGCAGTGCAAGGCATCAGGTCCAGTGGCTCTGGAGTCTGACAGGTCCACGGTCTCCATACAGCTCAGGTTGTTTCCCAGGCAACAAGTTGGAGACCAGAAGCACATGCATGTTCAGCTCCAGGAATCCTGCCTGGAGGGCTCCCTCCTGTCCTGATCTAGGGGACCTTACACCAGCCTGGGAAGGTCACCCACACTTACAGGGTCAGCGCTTTGCTCGGTATACATGGTTTCCTTCTAAACCCTCAGATACCCCCGCTTACTCCCCTACACCCTCCCCCCACCAGCAGCACTCGCAGCTGGTGCATCCTGTGGATCAAGCAAAATACCTCAGAGCTGAACAGCGCCGGTCACTTGGCGTGGAACGTCGTCAGTGTGCCAAACAGTGCTGGGAACACTCCAGACTTCACCCTTCACCTGGAAAGTGGTTCTGAAAAACTAAAACTAGGGCTGGGGAGATAGCTCAGCAGCATAAACTCCTGCCTGACAAGCATACTGCCTGGTAAGCACAAAGTCCTGAGTTCAATCCCCAGTACCAAAAAAAAAAAAAAAAAAAAAGGAAAAAAAGAAAGAAAAAAGAAAATTCAAATCTGTGTTTTTAGAAACACCTGACTCAGAGCACATAGCAAATTTATCACTGCTGAAAGGCCAGCCACCCTTGGAGAAGTCAGGTCCTCAGATCTCTTTAGCTGGATCTAAAAGTGTGCTCAGAAGCCCCACCTCCACAGGCAGGGGCTCCGAGCTCACTCGATGCTCACGAGTGGCCAAGGTGGGTTTCTGGAAAGTGTTTTGTGGTACAGGAAATCTTTGAGCATAAATACTAGGAGAGAAAAGTGGGGGCATCCGGTGCCTGCTGGTCTGCACCGTGATGCAGGGTCTGCGTGAGTCCTTCAGTGCCTGCGCTCAACTAAAGGCAGTGTAGCTCTAAACACTTGCTATCAACAAGGGAAGGGAGAGTGTATGTGGCTGGTGTGAAGCTGAGTCACAGGACAGCCGAGCTGGAAAGCAGAGCGCTTACCCACTGCTGCCCACATCTCTCTTTCGTGCCCCTCTCCAGAAGGCCTTATCGGAGCTTAGGCATGGGTGTGGACACTGACCCGCTGTCATTGTGTACTCTGCAGGAGCAGAGCTGAGTGGCTGCAGCAGAGGTTACATGGGCTGCCAGGCCAGAGGTGCTCACTGTGCTGTGAATTTTGTTTGCTTCAGTTTAGTTGGGCCTTGGTGGAGGATGTTTTTCTGGAGTAATTTTTGAGACAGGGTCACACTGTGCAGTTCAGGGTGGCCTTGAACTCATGACTATCCTCTTGCCTCAGCCTCCTGAGGGCTGGGATTACAGGGGTGTACACTGAACCATGCAATATTTTATGTATTTTATGGGCTAATTCTGCCCATTCCTTATAAAGTTTATCTTAAAAAGTTCTTTTTTATGAAGAGATATTTGCTGTCTTAATTTTATGGACAAGAAAGGAATTACAACTTGTTCTGGATGCCATGTGGGATCCAGAACTGAATCATGGAACAAAAAAAAAGAAAATTAGCTAAAAGTCGGATGAAATCTAAATGAGGTTCATGGTTAGGAGCAATCTAGAGGCTGGCTATCATGCCCATGCCTGTTGTCCAAGCACCTGGAAACTGAAGCAGGAGGGTTCCATGTGGACATGCATGTAGCATCTAGACAGAAGCCGTCGCCAGGTCCTTCACATGTGACCTCCCTGGGGCAAGTAGGATGGACCCAGCTTCTATGTCATGTTGTGAAGGGACAGCACCCTTAGACTGGTCTGCAGGCTGGTATCCTTTCCAAGGATGGTCCCCAGCACACACCCAGATCCCTGTGTCTTGGGACTCTTGAGCACCTCACAGAGGGGCTGTGCCACACCAATCATCCTCTGGGTGCCTGGGGCCGTGGTCACCCTAGCAACAGAGGGAATGAAACCGTGTAGGGGTATTGCTACAGTGGATCTGGCCCCACTCTGCAGGCCCCCCAAGCCTGGGGAAGAGCGGGTACCTGGGAATGGGCTTCATGGGCTGCACCGCGTTGGGAGATGTCTTTGAGCTTCTTACCAGCTGGGCACCGCAGACTTGCACTGAGCTGGTACAGAGCCCTGGCTGGCTGCAGGCCTGGGATGGGAGGCGGTGGGGCTGCTGAGCCTTTTCTTGCGGTATAGACTGCAGTGGTCCATGACACTGTTGCCAGGAAATGACCCCACACGGCTCCGCTCCTTCTTCCAACTCAATTTCATCTCCTAAGAAAAACAGAACAAGAACATTGAAAGTGCTCATACCCAAGACAGACACTGTGGAGACTGAATCAGAACAGCCTGGCTTCTGGGGCACCTGCTGGCCATCAGGAAGCTGACCCTGCAGGGCACAGGGCTGGGCAGAGAACCACAGGCTAAGCAGGTCATGCCGGGGAGGGGGCCTGACCTTATGGGATCCCGACCTTATAGGAACATGCACAGCATCCCGACCAGGCCAAAAGGGCTCGCTCACGGCAGCTCTGAAGTTCTAAGAGGAAACGCAACTCCCGGGGGAGCTAAGACTGTTTGAATTGTGTTTCCTGTCATAAAATTCCAACCCTGGTTCTCCCTCCTCCAGCGGAAATGAAGTGCTTCCTTATTGGCAAAGCCAGAGACCCAGGGTTAAAAGGCCTGAGCGGAAAGAGAACTAGCAACACTGACTCTCCAGGGAGACGTTGGTCGTGTGGCAGCAAAGCAGCAGGCAGGGAGCTCTGTGTGCTGAGGGATATCTTCTCTTTTCTTTTCTTCTCTTTTCTTTTTATCCTTTTGTTTTTTTGGAGGCAGAATCTGACTATGGAGCCCAGGCTAGCTTTGAACTTGCAGCAATCCTCCTGCCCCAGCTCCCAAGTGCTAGGATCACAGACATGCGCTGCCGCATCTGGTAATTGACAGCTTCACTGTCCTCAGGAGTGAAATCAGGACTGAGTCAAGTCTTGCAATTCCACTCCACGGCCCTGCTGAGTTGAGATCCCCTCTCAGCCCCATGGAGCCCCGCAGCCTGTCCCTCTGTCCCAGGACTGAAAACCCAAGTGCTCCCAGGACCAGGCTGACTGAGCCATGGAGCCTCCAAAGGGGTTGCTTCTGCAGTGCCCCAAGAGCCTTTCTGGTTCTGCCTGTCCAGCTGCATCGAGGTTTCTCTCACTGCTCTCTAGGGCAGGAATGGCACATGTCCCACCTGTTCATCCCAGGACCTGGACCTGTGTGACCCTCAGAGGACCCACCCTGGTCCTCAGTGCCCAGAGGCACTGAGCCTCCTGCAGGCCCTCAAGCTCCCTCCGCCCACCAGCACCTGCATGGAGTACAGCTGTGCTCGGTATCATCGCAGGCTGTTCCCGAGCCATGTGCATCAGCCAAGATTAAAGCTCAGCATCTCCGCTCAGAAATCTCAGGCTTCCCATAGCCAGGCTTTCCAAAGTGATTATGTCACACTTTGACTATTGAAAGGTCTCCCATGTGGCCTTGAGCAGGTTGTCTTCTTCCTGTGCCTGAAATTGCTCTCCTATAACCTTGCCCCAAATGCAGACATGCAAGGCTTCTGATAGGTTATCGCTGTGCCTAAAGATGGTCACTTCACAGTTTGGCCTTCTCTATCTGGAGTATCAAGAATTGCAGATGCTATCTTGAAACAAGTGAACTATACAGCACTACAGTTTATTTCACAGACTGATGACATACAGTTTCCTGCTTACATCTGGATAGTTACAGCATGATGCCTACTTGCAACTGCAGCACTCTGGGAGGCTGAGGCAGAGGGATGACAAACTCCAGCCCAGTTTGGGCAAATTAGCAATTTACAGAACACTTTACTCTGAAAAAAAATAATAACAATGGAAACGCTGGGGACATCTCAGGAGGAAGGCCCCGGGTCTAGTCTCCAGTCACACACACACACACACACACACACACACACACACACACACACACACGGTTCACTATGTTGGGCTGCTCCCAGTTCTCGGCAGGTGATGTTAATGCACAGTTCAATTATGAGTGAGCCTGGCAGGACCTGTGTGGTGAGGAGGCAGTGGGGACAGGAGCCATGGTGTAACTGTTCTCGGCCAGGGCCACTTGGGACATCACAGTGTCTTCTCAGTTCCTGTTTATCCAGTGCAACCTTCCTAATGAGGAAGAGAGAAATGGCAAGCAAAGAGAGCATCCTGTGAGAAAATCGCCCACAGCAAATGGACAGGCTTGCAAAGGCTGAAGGGTGAGAACACAACATTGTGGCCAGGTGATTACAGAAGGGCCCCAGCCGAGCGTGTGCTCCTGCATGTGCACATGCGTGCATGTGTGTGTGTATGTGCATGTGATGCACTCCTATGCTCTGTGAGCCTCCACCAGTGCCTGCCATGAGCCAGGAGGTACCCTTTGCAGGTCACAAGGGCCCTGACCTTGGCTGCCCTGGGATGATGTTGAAGGTGACCGGGCCGACGGGCCAGAGCCTCTGTGCCTCAGCCGGGTGATGCTGTGTGGCTGCACACAGGATCAAACAGGAGGGACCCCTGAGCGTGTCCAGGCTGGGCTCCCTGTGTCCAGTGGGGCAAGCAGAGGCACATTATCATCCTAGGACACCTTCACTTTGTTCACCCATTCTCTTCTTCTGAATTGAGAGGAAAGTCCCAAGCATGGTGTGGAGGTCTCTGGGCCCCACCAGAAGCCACAGAGATGGAGGCCAGTCTCCGAGCCCTGAGACGAAGCCGGAATGCTCTGAGTGGAGTGTGGCAGCACAGGCCCATCACCCCAGCCTGAGGGAGGCTGAGGTGGGAAGATGGCAAGTTTGAGACCAGCCTGGGTCTGGCTGGGACTTAAGAAGGTCCTGGGCCAAATTTACAAAGAACTAGGAATGTAGCTCAGTGCAAAAGCCCTGGGTGCAGTCCTGGATGCCCCCCACACACACACACACACATGCACACTGTGCTCCAGAATCGAGGTCTAGTGTTTGGACCTTGGCTCCTGAGCCAAACCCAGACAAACTGACCTCCCTATGGTTCAGGTCACCACTTATAAAATAGGATAAAGCAGAGCTACCCATGAGGGGTAAAGTAAGAACTCAGGTGGCCAACTTGGGGTGGAGGAAGTCACTAGGATCTGCCAGTGACATAGGTGGGCAATGCAGTGGCTTCCTGCAGAGGGGCAGAGGAGGAACGGAATCAGGAAGTAAGACATGCCAACCAGCATGCATGCCCAGGGAGGCCAAGCTCCCCAACTTCTCCAAGCTCCCTGAAAGGAGAAATATGGGAGAGGACAACTTCTCTGCCCCAGCTCCCTCTCATGAGTTTTATAACTGCAGAGCTTAGGGTGTGCGGGTAGACATTTGCTCCCCCAGGATGCCCATGTGGTTGGGATGCAGACATCGCCTGGCCTGGGCCCTACACCGTGTGACTGCAGTGAGCCGAGGTCACGGCCAGCGACTGCTGCCACTGGGGCCCAACACTCTGTGCACACACCTTTGCTGCCCTGGCTTCTCTCCTCTGACACCCTGGCTTTGTGGACAGAGGCCAAGTGGCCTAGGCTGGACATCACCCATGCATCTGGCCTGAGATGCTGCAGGTTTGCAGGTTCCCAAATTTTACACTGGCAGCTCAGAGCCCCAATGTTGGTCCCCAAGAGAACCCTGGTCCAGGGAGTCCTCACATGAACAGAGCAGCGTGCTGCACCTGGGTCAGAACCTCCAAGCCTGCAAAAGCAGCCAGATACTGCAGCCTTGCTTCCCTGGTGGCTTGTACACTCTGTCATCCAGGACAGGAGCCAGAGTCTTCCTCTTAGATCAATGCCATGGTGGTGCCATCGCCTCCACAGGCACCACAGTGTGCTCTGTGCAAGACAGCATCTGTTTGCTTCTCAGGTAGACTGGGTTAAATGCCATTCCCACTTACAAGCAGGCTTGTGGAGGCTACAAACCCAAAAATCCTGGGAGTAACTCAGTGCAGCAAACCCACCCTGTGTTCTTGCTACTTTCTGCAATGGATATGGCCTAGTAATTGTTTCATTGGATCACACTATTTTCTGGTCACACCTCTCCTAGAGTAGAGGACATCTGGCCCTCCTGAGGGCACAGGCTCTGGGAACCTGGGGCCACCTAGGCTGTTCTGCCAGAGATGCTGGGCTGGAAATAGTCACAAGGAAGCATAGGCAGGTCGGGATGTCTCAGCGTGCAGGCTGGAAGGGCAGAGCGGCTTCAGGTTTCTCCAGGCTGCTGGGGAAACATGACAGGGACAGCTAAGTCTCCCAAGTGACTTCTTTTGTTTTTAAGGACACTTCGTGGACATCGGAGGCCGAGGCAGTGCTGAGCATCCTGCTAGTGTCCTGACTACGTTGCCTCCATCACAGTTTTCAGGTAAACACGTGCCCATGCAAGAAACATCAAGCAGCGGCCACCAGGGTCATTCTCATAAGGTTCCATTCTTCCACTGTTCTTGAGCCTCTTCTGAAATAGTTTATCTCTGTTGAGAACAGCCCACAGCTGCCCTTTCCACCACCTCTTCATGGGGGCCACACAGAAGGGGCAGCTCGAAAAGACAGGGAAGGAAGGCAGACTGGAGCTTCAGGTGGCTGAGGACAGGATATCTGTCCTGTCTCTGCTCCTTCCCCACACTTTTGCCCACAGCACCTGTCTTTCCGGCCAAGGAACCACTTGTCTTGTGCCAGTGGGAAGAAGGAGGATGCTGACTGCAATGCAGGCCCCACCCACTGCCACCCACTGCCTGGGACAGAGCCCAGAATGGAGGGACTTGGGCACCGCTGCCCTGTATATCAAATTCCGGGCCAGGAGGAAGCAACACTGAGCACTGGGCTGGTGCTCAATCAGCCCTCAGAGCCCCTGAATGCTCAGGCATGTGGACTGGGACTGAGGATGTCGCCCCATCGCCTCCAGTGGCACCATGGGCAGCAGCAAAGTTGCCATCCACAAATGAGACTCCAAATGTTTCCTATCCATAAATTACCTTCATGTAAGCTAAAAACTGAGACAAACACATTTCAGACTTTCTGGGGCTGGTGACTTGCTGGGCAGAGCAGGCCGCAGGAATCTGGGCTGTGTCCCAACCTTGTGCCTGCTGTCACCTATGGTCTTCAGGCCCTCTGACTTGGCCCCCTAGTGCACCTGGGCTGTGAGGGACACTCTCCACAGCCAGCCTATGCTTGTGACGAAGCCATGCTGTTTGTCACCATCCTGTGCAGAACACAATGAGACCCAAGAAGGCCCGTGGGCTCTGCCAGAAGCACTAGGAAAGATCTAGCTGGATGTCATACAGCCAGCTCAGGGATCAGAGTCCCCAGGACATAGCCCTGGCTACTACTGAGGTGCCGTGAAGTCCCCAAGACCGCACAAGGACCACAGGGTTATTGGAGCCACCATGCATGTGAGTGAGGCCAGCAACTGTGCAGGGGCCAAGGATCTGGAGCCCAGGAGGGCCGTCACCAGGCCAGAGTCCCTCCGCCCCCTCTGAGTATGATAAATAACCTACAAGGGCAGTGACACTGTTACTGAGGAGAAAGCTGCTGTGACAGAGTACAGACTGGCCGCTCACTCGATGCCTCCTCATTGCCCTGCTCAGATGGAGCCAAGGAGCCTCGAAGCTTCCCAGACAGCTGCGCTCCAGGTCTGTACTCTGCTGCCTCCCGCACCTGTTTTTATCATTATTTTTATTTTTATGTGGTACATACTAACTGCACATACTTATGGAATACGAGTGACATTTCAGCAGATGTTCTGTGCATAATGACTGAAGCAGGGCCAGCAGCACTTCCACATCCCTCATCCCAGGGATCGCCTGAGCTTGGACCCTCTGGCTGAGCTGCATAGCGCTACTCCCCGAGACACCCTGCCCAGGCAGGGCCTGCCGCCTGGGCTTCTCCTCTACCTCACTCCTTTCCTGCCTCCAGGAACCATGGCCCACCCCTCTCCTCAGAGGTCATTCACTGGCCCGGCACTCAGCCCTCTCCAGTGAGTGACAACCTCTGGTCCCTGACACAGACTGTCACCAGTAGAGCTCTGTGGCAGAAGTGGAGTACATCTCAGCATAAAGTAGGCAGCACAGTCAGAAATCCAGTGACTTGAAATTTCAAGTTTAATGGAGGAAAAGATGCTTCCTCGAGGCCCTGCACCAGAGCGCGCTCCTCCCGCCGGCCTGGTCACTTCCTACAACAGCTCTGGTCCTCGCTCCTGAGGGCCATTAGCTGCACTGCCCTGGCTGCCTCCAGGTCCTGAATCAATTTAAAACAGTTCCCTCTCACAGTCATTTTGACTCTAGGGAGGAGCCAGAAGGCGCAGGGTGCCAGATTCCATGACCAGGGTGGATGAGGATGCAGCGTCAGGTCCTCTCGAGCTGCCTTTCCATTGGATGGCAGGAGCAGTCACTTTTTTTTTTTTTTTTTTTTTATCACACCCCCTAAAGACCCTGAGGAAAGAGGACTGCAGAGCTGCTCCAGGAAATGCGAGGATGACGGAACACGTTTGAAGCCAGAGGGAGGGCTTCAAGGGTACTCACAGCAATGTGGCTTTTACCATAGTAAATGTCCTTCCTCAAACATTTATGGTATGTTGCCGTACACCTGGTAAGCTGCGATTTTGTACCTTGAGACAGAGGGGAATGTTCCTGTCCAACCACCAGCACTTGCTAGCTGGGATTTCCTAGATGCATTCCTCATTTTCTGGGGGCAGAAGGCACCCTCCCTTGCCAGGCTCATGGAGGCCATGGGACTAAATCAAGACTTCAGAGTCCTTCCTAGGCGGCAGGGAAGGCCCCAGCTGTGCTCCATTATGTGCAGGATAAGGGGCTCTCAGGCACCCTTGTTTGGGGCACTTTTTCTTGCCAACATCTGAGCCACAACAATGTCTAGGGCTGGCCACAAAGCCACTGGGTTCAGCAGGATCATTTCAGTACCCAGGTCTCACAGTGTGAGGGGAGAATCTTGCCCTGAAGAGGTGGCATGTACCAGTGCTGATGTCACAGGCATGCCTGTCTGTTACTTGTGAGTCTCCTATCTGGCTTGACTTGAGTTTGCTTCCCAGATCCCTATGCCCAAGGTGAGTCTTCCTGTTATGCCCAGGCTCGCTGTAAGGCTGCAGGACAGGGTCTCCCTCAACACCCGGCTATGGCAGGAAGTGGCTAGCTAAGCCTTCCCTCACGCTCACTCCCACCCCAACCCCCACAAGGGACCCTGCCACGGCCACAGCCCAGGAGCCCAAATCAGAGCGGAGTCCACCAGTCCCAAGTCTGCTCTGTGGGGAGGTGCCCACCCTTTCCTGGACCCGTGGCTGGCCTCCTGCAGAAGGCAGGCTAGGCAAGGCCTCTCTCCCACCTTTCAGCCTACTGTGTAAGCTCCAGTGCTTGCGACAGTGGCCAGCGCTGAAGAGATGCGGCTCCACAAAGCGCTGGGAAGGCCCAGGCATGAAGACCAGCTCCAGCCGCTGTGGGGTGAGGCAGAGCTCCCATGGCATGAGCGAGGAGCCAAGTCCGTTCCTTTGGTGGCCACTTGCAATGGTCCCTGTCCGAGCCACCCAGAGGTGTGCGCCCTCCTGCCCAGCCCCATGCAGGAGCAGCAAACCCTGAAAGCTACCTGGCAGACAGTCCCCAAGAGGGTGCTACCGTGCAGGCACCACCTCAATAAACAATGGCGTTTAGATCATCTACGCCAGGGACTTCTTCCGTGGCACGCATCCTCCCTAGCCTGGGCAGGATTCTAGTGGACAGGGACAAATACACCCACTTGGAGAGCTAAGTCACAGAGAGAGAAACTTGTGGGACCCAGGAGGAAGCTGAGACCTCTGTACGGCTGCCCTACTCACTGGGGCAGCAAGGGCATCTCTACAGCCTCCAGCAACATCCCTAGGTGGTGAGATTCCTCACAGCACTGTGTAGTCCTTACCCTCTCCCTGAGGAGTGCAGGCAGCCCTGCAGCACCCCTAGGATACCCAGAGGGCCAGATGCTTCACCCCAACCCTCCCTGCCTGGCGGGGGCAGCGCATCTCTTCACAGCCCATTCCGCCATGGTCACTAGTCCCTGGCGTCTCGCCTCACCTTGTCCCACCTCTTGGTCAGAACAGCATGGTCGTGCTTGCCTGGCACAAGCCCATTTCCTACCACTCAAGTGACATTGCAGGGCTGGAGCAACTAGAAACAGACACTGCTCCACCCTCTGACCAGCTTGGGCAGCATGAGGCTCCTCCACCATGGACGACAGCGGCAGCCACACAGGCCCAGGCACGTGGTGAGGACTCAGTACTGTTGAGTTCCCCACAGCACAGACCACTCCCCAGCTCCCCAGCTCCCCAGCTCCGTTGTCTAATATCCTACCTTTTGCATCTTGCATTAACTTGCATTCATGTGTTGCAGTACTGCACTGGGGACTGAACCCACAGCCTCACACTGAACTACAACTCCCAGCCCTCTTTTCAGCTTTGTTTTCTTTTTTTTTTTTTCAAATTTTGAGACAAGGTCACTAAATTGTCCAAGCTATGCTCAAAACTCACAGTCTTCCTCCCTCAGGCTCCAGCAGGGCTGGGTTATAAGGCAGGCACCACCATGCCTAGCTCTACCTCTCAGCAGAGCCTCTCAGCTGATTTTAAGCAAGGACTCACAAAAGCGGCTCTCTGTCCCTCCTTCCCTTCTTGCCCAGCTTACACATCTGACTTTCAGACACAGCAGCCTCTTCTAAGTGCATCAAGTCCATGCCTTTGGGAACCCCCTCATAACACCACAGTCGAGGGTCTGCAGCCCCAAAGGCTTCTGGGGGCGACACCCACCTGGCAGGCCCTGGCCCGCCCTGAGTCCCCAGGGCCAGGCCTGTCTCAAGCCCTCCGGATTCCTGTCTCCCTATCCATCCCACGTAGAGCTGAAATCACTGTGGTAGGCCCTGTTCCGAGGGTTGCTTTTTATTTTCTGTTCTCAAGTGCAGGGTGGCCAGGACAAGAGCATAATTCTATGGTCAGAGTCAATAAGAGCATGGCCCAACCAGTTCCTGCCGCGCTCAGCACTGCCCCAGGGAACCGCTGGGAAGCCCTTCTGCCACCAAATCCATTTGGCTCCATTTAGGACCTAAACACAGGAAGGCAGTGATTGGACGAGATTGGCTTCCCGTGGGCCCTAAATTGGCAGTAGCACGAAAACACAGGATAAATTTATTAGCACCAAGGTCAGCTAAAAGGAAGCCGCCCTGCCATTGTGCTTGTTCTCTGTAGTTCAGCCCACCACCTCAACCTGGCCTCACTGCCAAAGACCCCTTAACAACTTAATTACTTCTTAATAGTTTTAAGCAAATTCAAAGGGCTAGTGTTGCTAAGTACCCTGAGGTAAAGGCAGGACTATGCCAGGAATGCTTGCCTGCCTGCCTGGGCCCAGCAGCTGAACCCTAACTGGGCCCCAGATCCGGGGCCATGTGAGGTTTGCTGCCTTATTTGGTGCCAATTGCCTGGGCATTTACTTTGAAGCTAGAATTTTGCATGAGGGAATAAAGGAGCAGCTTTTCAGGGTGAAAAATATCTACTGAGTCAAAAATACGATCGTTTCCCACTCGAAGCACAAATGTGATAAATGTCTCCAGCTTCCTGCTTTAGAGAGAGCAGGAATAAAGTATGTTGAGAAACAGAGGAAAAGCCTCTTTTAAAACTCCCCTTTCACCAAGGGAGCCCCAAAGGTGGAAGGAAGCCCACAGAGACACTGAAAGTAGGAGGACCCTGCAGAGCCACCTGAGCTACCCTGTTAGAACCTAACTCTCCCTGGATTTCATTTATGTGTTTATTTAATATTTTTTCCAAATGGCTTGAAGTGAAAAAAGCAGGCCCCACCAGGAGGTGAAGCATTCAGGTCATTCTGGATCACTCAGAGCCTAATGATGCTGGAGGCCTGCAGGAGCCTGGGATACCCTCCTGGACCATCCCCCCCCTCCCCCCCCCCGGGGCTGAGCAGGCAGAGAACAGGGGCCACTGGAGGGACAGCAAGTCACTGACCTCTGCCTCTGCCCTAGGAGAACCACTCTGGGAAGCTCTTCTGACCCAGTGCACGGTGGGTGGGGTAGACCAGAGAGGGACAGCATCTGGTGTCCCACAGTGAGGTGCCCATATCCATATCCACAGAGGTGACTGGTGACTGCCCATAGTGCCATGTAGTATGACAAACAGTGTGCAGGGACCTCAAGAGCATGCAGGGGCGGCACCAGTGCAGCCCTGGCTCCAGCCCATAGACCTCGGGCCACTGCTCCTGGTGAACCAAGAATGTCTCTGCTTCTCAGTGTGTCCCTCATCACTCACAATACCATGACAAAACAGGCTCCTGCAGAGCTGCCAAGAACAGCACCCTGTGGCCCCCACCTGATTGAGGTGGCAAAGCTCACAGCATAGCCCTGCTCCAGTCCATGTGTGCAGTTCTGTCCTGGGAGGTGTGGCTGGACACCACATGTCCCTCTGTCCCAAACCACTGGGCAGCAGCATCCAGTGGACTTTCTGTCCCCTTCCCTCCCCAAGAAGCAGGATGGGGCAGCTCAGGGGCCAGTGGACTCTCTGGCTTGGCAGGAGCCTCTCTGTCTGGCCAGACTCAACCTCTCACGACCTTCGCAAATTTATAATCCCAGAATAAGTCCAGGAATCAAGGGGGAAGTTCACATCCTACACGGTGGCAGAAAGCGCCTCCCCCAGGCCAGCTGAGGCCAGCTAGGTCTGGGCAGTATGTCCATTACAAACCAGGAGCCCGTGAAGCCCTGATCTGTGCTACCAGACACCATGCCCTGCCGCTGGGAAGAGTGGTGATGGGCTCAGAGGCACACAGACCAGCGCATTGGGGCCGTGGACCATGCTAAGGCACTGGCTCTGCCACGCTCACTACAGTCCCCGACATGGGCAGGCAGGGTGTGCAAGGGTGACAAGTCACCTGGAGGAGCCCGTGTGGGGACTCGGCTCATGCCCTCTCCCCACCAAGGCTGTACACTTGGACAGAAGACCAAGCGTGCTTGCTCCTCTGTGATCCTCAGTGAGCCTGCACCTGAGGGCGCCCGGGGGCCTCAGTGGCTCAGACTTGGCTAGGCACCAGGCAGGAAGGACTGACTAGGACGCACGGCTGGCCCACTGAGGGCCCACGGTGTCCCCTTGAGGGACGTTGCAGGCTTGGGCTCCCTGGGCTCTGCCAGGGACCACACACAGTGGAGAACCGTATGCCAGGACAGGGATGAGGAGGAGGATAGTGGAGAATCCCAGGGTTGGACAGTGATTTTGAAAGACTATTGGAAATGCAAGACAGATTTGTTCATGGCCAGCCCACACCCACCCTCCTGGGACCCCACTAGAACCATGAAAACTATGCGGTGGACACCCCTGCTCCTCAGCAAATCCTGACACCCCACAAGTCAACCATTCCCAGCCTGACCATAGCCAAGAGCAGGTACCAGGGAGACAAGAAACAGGTAGACAAGACCACTGAGGCAGGAAAGATCAGCAAGAAAATGCTGAGGGAAGGGGAACCCCAGCCAGGGTTCCAGGCATCACTGTTTCAGGGCTCATGGGTTCAAAGATATCATATTGGTCCAGGGATCTTGAGAATAATTTATCATAATAAAGTGAAGGAACCTGATGAGTTCATCTGGTAAGAGAAACATTATTCAGCCATGAAAAGCAATGAAATGTTGGTGCATGCTACGACCTAGATGGGCCTAAAAGCGCATGAAGCAAACATAGCCACACAGGGAAGCCTCCAGCTACTGCCCAATTCTTTTACTGCAGAATGCTCAGGACACTCAGATGGAAAGCAGGATTGTGCTCTTGAGGGCTGGGTGGAGGAAAGGCAGCAGGAGATCTCTCTGTGGGTGGTAGACATGTTCTGCAATGTGGTCCCAGTGCAGCCGCCCCTGAGAGGTTGGTCAGAAGACCCTCAGCCTGTGCGCCTCACCTGGCACCTCTGCGCCATATGACTGCGTCTTCCAGGAGTAGCGGGCAGGGGCACAGCAGTAGGCACAGCACGTGGAGCCCCACTCCTGCTGCACTACACCGAGGCAAGCACCAAGCTCAGGCCAAGAGCCCAGGGCTGGACGGCTGCCTGGTTTTACAATAACACTTTCTAGGGGACCCGGCTCGCCCAGTTTCCTGGCTGGCACACATGTTCCTCTTTGAGGTTTCGCTGTTAATGAACCAGCTAATTCCAGTGGAACCAAGCAGCTCTAGAAAGAACTGCCAACTCGGTCAAGCGCTCTGCAGCCTGAACAACACTGGCCTGGAAACCAGGCAAGTTGGTCTGTTTCGTGACAAAGCCCCAACTCAGTGAAGTTTGTTTTCCCTTAGCTGTCCCAGGGGACTTCTGCCCGATGTCTGTGGGGAGGCCTGCATTTCCTAACCTAGGTATCTAACTTCATGCTCCAGTACCCCACGTCCCTGAGGCCTGGTGACGTCAGAGCCTGGTTCAGGTTCCCAAGTGTGCCCTTTGTAAAGGTTGGGCCAAAGTTTCTTAATCACGTGCTGGTCTTGAGATGCAATACTAGAGACCTAAAACTCTCAGTAAGTGAGAGTTATTTTGGTTCATGTTGTGGTCCCTGGGGAGCTGACTGCAAGGCTGGAGGACAAGGCAGAGGGGCTTGGTGGATGACAGCTGCTCCAGGCATGGCATACAGGATGCAGGGAGCAATGGCCATGCCCCCAAGGACTAACTCTTCCAACCAGACCCCACCTCCAAAATCCCACGATCCAATCTCCTCCCAAGGCCTGAGATATTGGGGAGACATCAAGACCTAAACCAAAACAGAAGTAGCCTCCACCATTGCCAGTCCTTTGGTTGACTCAAGAGTATGCAGGACCCTGACCTCCGCTCCTGTCCAGGGTGTGGCTGCCCCCTAAACTTGCCCTGCTGACCCTTGCTGTCACCTCACAGACAGGCCAGTCCCTAGCTCTATTACCCACAAAGGACACATGTTATGACTCTTCCCACAATGCTGCCCGTGGTGCCTGAGGCAGGTGCCTGGCTGTTTAGCTGGTACAAGCCAGAAGTCTCAAAGTACTTTGTCCCATGTTGTCAATCCTGTACCCTAACAGAAAAGAAACTTCACAAGTACAATCTGAGTCGCTGAACACAGGTCAACAGCACCACACAGAATAAATTGTATACTTCCTAGCTAAGTTCAGGCTACAAAGTTCCTCACACAGGGAGTACTGAGTGAGGTACCAGGGTCACCATGGTGGTGGACCAACCTCTATGCCCATCAGCATGCTTGGCCTGGAGTCCTGGCTGCCCTGGGCTCTGACAGCCTCCAACACAGGCTCTCTGTGGAGGCCTTTACCCCAAGCATACAGGGCCAAGGCCAACAAAGTTGGGCAGCAAGTGATGAGGCACCTCAGGAAGGAAAGGCAGTCGCTGGTAGGCTTGGGGGCCAAGCTCCCGCTGGGTCCTGGCAGCCTGACGTGCAGGAGCACACGGGCGTCTCTGGGTCCTCAGGCACAGGTATGGCTTCTGCACCCAGACAGGACAGCCAACAAGGGCTGGTGTTGTCATCCACGTGCCTGACCCAGGGCAGGCCTACTGTAAGTGCAGCAGAAGACATGGAGTTCAGGTGTCACTGGGAAAGCAGCAGAGCCCATGTCAGACCTGTAGTGACCCACTGGTCCGTGGAAGACCCGAAGCATGTCACTAGACAAAGCTTTTCAGAAATTCTTGTGGGTTCCACTGGGCCTCTTCCACCCTAGTGTCTGAAAGTGTTAATAAAAAGTGTGAGGGTAGACACTTCTGGTGTGCTCTGGTTAGGCACTGACTCCAGGGTCCCCACACAGCCACAAGGTGACCCTCCAGGGAAGATGGCTTCCTCCCTTCTTAAGAATTGGAATCTACAGAGTTAAGCAGAGCACCTGACTGCCAAACTCTATGAGGCTCCCAGAATCCTTTTCATGTAAAAGCATCAAAGGAAACTCTAAGGATGACAGTGACCAAAACCCTCTGAGGTCCTCTTGTGATGCCCAATACACAGAGAAATTCGGTAGGAGTCTCAGACACCAGCTGCCCTCTTTCCTAGCAATGTAGAACTAATCTGGTTTCTACAACTTTCTGTTCTCTTTGTTATGGACTTCGGGGATAGTTATCGCTTATTTTTTAATTCATCTTTTATTTTACTAAAAGAACTCTGGCCACAGACTAGACTCATAGTAATCCTCCTGTTTTTCAGCCTCCCAAGTGCTGGGACTACAGGCATGCACCACGATGCCCAGTTTCAGTCACCATCTCAGCCACCCCTGGGGTGGGGCCCGCATGGCCAGCCAGTGGTCAAACCCCCAGCCCCTGCGTCTGCCTTAAGCAGGTGCTTTAATCTGCTGAGCTACCTGGCTAGCCTGGTTATCACTTAAGACAGAAAGAAAGAAGGAAAGAAAGAAAGAAAGAAAGAAAGAAAGAAAGAAAGAAAGAAAGAAAGAAAGAAAGAAAGAAAAAGGGAGGAAGGAAGGAAAGGAAGGAAAGGAAGGAAGGAAGGAAGGAAGGAAGGAAGGAAGGAAGGAAGGAAGGAAGGAAGAAAGAATATAGTCGGGCTTCTCCGGGCTGGTCGGTCACTCAGCACTGGGGCAGGTGCTATGCTTGTGTGAGCCCCTAGGTTCACTCTCCAGCAGCACAAAGCAGAAAGAAGACCCTAAGGAAGTAGAGAGCTTCAATCCCCAGCCCACACTTCACACGCATGCAGCTGTGGGGCCTCTGCAGATGGAAGGTGAAGAAGGGGTGGTCTTGGGGCTTATGAGGGTCAAGTGAGCCCAGGGCTCAGACAGTGGTGTCTCTTGCCAGTGGAGACACCTCACCTCCCCCCCCCCCCAAGGGCATACGCAGCAGAGCCAGTGAAGCCCAAAGGCCAGGGGCACTCACCAGGGTGACAGAGAGGGGACAAGGACCAGAAGCATCATGTGACTCTCACATGCACAACTGGGCCTCAAGGACAACAGGGCCACCTCAGGCCAGGCCAGGAGGACAGGCTCACAGTGCACAGCTGATGTTGCTGGTGCGGGTAGAGGTCATGGAGCCAGACGTAAGGACCCAAACTGAAAGCTGGTAAGGCTGAGTGGGAAAGGCTGGTGTTTGAGAAAGAGGAATCCCAGATTTAGGGGAGAACAGAGGGAGAGATGAGCCCTGGACCCCAACAGGAGCCTGGCATAGCTGGAAGGAAGATAGGCAGTATACACAGGAGAAGATGTCCCTGGAGCCCAGGCTGCAGGAGCCAGGCCCAAGGGGGCAGGAGGCCACCTCTAGGCCAGACAGAAAGCTGGGAACCAATCGCCCCAGGCCACCATGGGCCCCAAAATGCAAAACTGAGGGCACCAACCAACCTCAGGATCCCAACCCGAACCAAGGGATGATGGCACCACACTGTCCCAGCCTGTGCCATCCAACAGTTAGCTAAAGACCAGGTCCAGGAATTGTTCCTGCTTAGCTCCTGCATTGCCGCCTGGATGCTTCATGCAGGCGCCTGGCATGTACAGCTTAAAGCAAGGAGATTTATTTTAGCCTGGTCAGCCGGCTCCAAGAAGCAAACAGTGCAGCACGGGAGGTGGTGGAGGAGAGCGGAAGCAGAGAGAAAAGAGAGGAGCAGGAGGCAGTGGAGCTTCTGGGCCAGGCCTGTGAACAGTGACCCTCTTCTCACCTAGCCCCATCCCGAGAGCCAGAGCATCACGTCTGTCTTGGTCCCGATTGCAGGAGGCTCCTCAGTGCCAGCTGGACTGAAACCTTAATGGCAGTGAGAGGAGCAGATTACTGATACACCTTGGACGAATCACCAGAAAATCAGACCTAGGGCAAGAAATTCAGTCCCAAAAAGGTCACCTGCCTTTGTTATTTCCATGATTGTTTAATGACGCTGGTTCCGGGAGCTCAGAATGGGGGAAGCCAGGGGGAGAATAAGGGTGTAGGGTAGGTGTATGAATCTACACAGGGAATAGAACCCAATAGAACTTAGTGAGCATGTGAACACACACACACACACACACACACACACACACACACACACACATGCACACACACAGGCAGAAGTGCGAGAACCGCTGTCAGGACCACATAAGACTGGGAGTACCATCAGGGTCCACATAGCAGCTAGGGAGCCATGCTCCAAAAGCCACACATGCACTATAGTCTCACAAAATGGCACCCCAGGGGAATCCTATAAGGCACACACAGCATCTATTATTTTTTTTACAACTGCATGGGAATCTACCATTATCTCAAAGAATTAGGACTTCACATACTCCCAAATCTATTTGCTCAAAAAATAGGTTCCTGACTCTTCTAACCACAGATGAGTGGAGACTCCAGGTGAGTACCATGGACCGCAGAGCAGAGGGGCAGAGCACGAGGCTACATCAGAGGGGAGACCCACAGGCCTAGAGTGACAGAGCAACCCTGGGATGGATTCCACAGGGTGAGAAGGGGGGGGCGATGGATCATCCAGGCATGCCTGTTAAATAAACCTTAGGTGTACTGACCCTTGGTGAAAACGGGCTGGCCTCATAGGTTCCCACAGTGGGCTT
Organism: Myocastor coypus; assembly: GCA_004027025.1. Taxonomy (NCBI): domain Eukaryota; kingdom Metazoa; phylum Chordata; class Mammalia; order Rodentia; family Myocastoridae; genus Myocastor; species Myocastor coypus. The sequence goes on from PVJA010009624.1 coordinate 46,247, forward strand.
ACAAATCCCCCTTTTCTAATCAGAACTCTGCTTTGTTCCTCCATTAGCTCTCTCCCTCTCTCTGAGACAACGTAAGGCCTTGTAGTTAAATTATGCCTGAAGCTATTTGTAAATTAAACTCCACATCAAACATGCTCACCCTGCCCAGCTGTCACATAAGGGGAAAGCCCAGCTGGCCACTTCCTGCCCCTGGATGACCACTGTCCTCCCAAGGCAGCCCTGACCACTCTGTTAGAACCTGCAGGCCCCTTGTCCAGCGCAGTCTGTGTCCCCTCTCTGCTTGTGTTTTGTGATTTCTACAGCACCCTTCCTGTTTGGCCCAGCTCCCCTGTGTGTTTGTTGCACCTATAGCTTACTACCTATCTCCCTCCTCACTAGGTAATCCATGTCTGTGCAGGGTGGGCAGGATTCAGGGGTGGTGAGCAAATACATCGATGCGTGTGTGACACTCAGGTGCACCATAGATATGCTGCTCCTGAGGACAGCATTTTACAATTGTATGTCGACATCAGGGGCTCACAGTGCAGAAGGGCACAGTTAGGTGTCAGCTAAGGACCCCTAGCTGGAAATGGCCAACGCCATAAGAGATTCGGGCAAAAGCTTCGAAGTCGACAGAAAAGATCACCACGCTGGGAGGGGAGGGCATGCGTGCAGGACAGAACTGAGTGGAGCTGGGCTTCAGCACATGCACTGGGGAAGCCTGGACCCCAGGGAGCACATGTGGGTGGTCAGGAGGGCCCAGCAACAAGGTGGGAGGCAAGGGGAGGTCCCCATGAGGAGACAGATGACTGGAAAACAGAGGTCAGAAAGCACATGGGCAAGAACCCAGGGACTTGCCTGCAGAGTCCCTCTTCATAGCCACCTCCCCACATCCTCAGCAGCCACAGGCTGGGCCAGGGCCTCGGGCCACGGTTCCACCAGAGCAGGAACTTGAGGCCAACACCAGAGTCCCACTACAGGGGCAGCAGAGAACTTGGCCACACTGCTACTGCCCTGCTTGCGGGACAGAAAAATGAGGAAGAACTTCTATTTCAAAATGTGACATGCAAGAAAAACAGCATTTAAGTTGGATCTGTACCCCAGAGCATCCGCTTACTGCGGCATGTCTCTGACAACTTTACGTCCACTCCACTCACAGTGTCGTGTCCCGTGCTGGTGGTTGCACCCCCATGGAAAGCTCACAGGCTAAAAAATTGGAGGCGCAGGGGCTGGGGAGATAGCTCCGTGGCACAAGTGCCTGCCTGGCAAGTGCAAGGTCATGAGTTCAAACTCCGGTCCTGCAAAAAAAAAAAAAAAGATATTAAAAATTGGAGACACAGGTTTAATTTGGAAAGAACACCAAATGTTCTAATGATAAATCCATAAGGCACATGAAATCTGAGTGTTTCACATAATGATCTGGTTATTTTTACACTTTTATTGAGGGAAAAAGATATTTTTCATGTTATGATCGCCCCTGTTCAGGTGCACTATTTCACTTGCTTCATGCACTCCTCTTTGAAACCCAGGGCTAATGCCTTATTAACCTGATGGTCCAAACTCAGGTGGTCAAGGAACAATGGGGCACATAGCTGCGTGAAACCAGTGGCTATGTTTATCCCAGAGCACGCACTGAGTTAGCTTCTTTGTAGTGACTGTGGTGTGTGTGTGTGTGTGTGTGTGTGTGTGTGTGCACGTGTGCGTGCAAGTACATGATGTGCAAAGCTCTAAGCACCCTCATTCAGCTGCTCCTTTTCATCCATAAAAATGCTTTCTATCCCCAGAAGAGTCCCGCAAGGGATGCTTCTGGATCAAGCTGAGCACCACCCTGGTAGCCCTGGCATCATCTGTCGAGTCTGAGAGATCTGCCTGACTCAGCTGGTTGAGACCTGCCTTTTTCTCCTCTCCTCCACCCCCACAACCCAGGATGGCCTTCATTGGTGTTGCCTGTGGCAGTGCCTGGCTCTGCCCACCCTGCGGTCACAGGGTTCTTACGAGGCTCCTTCCTCCACACCTGGCACAGCTGGTCCCTGTGCACTCCCTAAGGCAGCGGCTGCATGCTGGAGCCTGCCCTGCACCTGTCACCCAGAACACTGGCCCCTCCCAACACCTTTGCCCCTGCATCCAATGGATGGATACAGCTCAAAGAAAACCTCTGCCCTCAGGAGCAAAGTGGGAGGGATCCCAAAGATACCCCAAGGTCGCCCCAAAGTGCAGCTGCTGCAGCTACTCCTGCACTAGCACAGCCCTAGTACACACAGCCGCTGAGCTTCTGGGGTCTGGAGGCTTCTAAATAAGTAAGCCAGGCACTTCCAAGGGTGATAGAGGCTCCATGCCTGTTTTTTCTTTTCTGTTCTCCAAGACCCAATCCAGGTTTTTAACATAAGGAACCAGCTCCATCAACTTATGGAGAAAATGTGAGGCCCCTGCATGCCGCAGGGACATGAGGTTCTGAAGATAGCAAGCTGCCGCAATGCAGAAGGGTGCATAGGTGGGCGGCTAGGGTGGGCCAGCGACAGGGTCTGCACCTGGCGTAGCCAGCTGTGGAGGGTGTGCCTGTATTTTTAAGATAGTGAGGAAAAAGGAGGAGGGGACATAGCATAGGAAGGTGACAGATTTGGTGGCAAAAGCAGCGTGGAGATTTCCTCCAGATTGTTCCTGGAGCCTTCTGGAGGGGCCAGCATGGCTCATTGGCCTCTTCTGCTCTGCCCACAGTAGCCATGGCTCAGTGCAGGGAGGCTGGGCTAGGAGGGCAGTGGAAGGGCAAAACAGCAGTGCTGCGAGGGGGACAGAGAAGGGACCTTCCCACCCAGCTCTCAGGACCTGCCCATTCTGGGGATGCTCCTCCAGGCCACTCTGTGATCCTTCCAGTGGACTCCAGGGGAGTGCAGTGGGACCCACTGGCCACCCTGAAAGAACTCAGAGAGAGGTAGGCTTCCAGGCCACTATATGACAACCCACAGCGGAGCCTGAAGGCACTGGAAAATGACACTGATGTCTGCTGCTGTGTGGGGACTGGGTGTGAAAGCTGTGTTTCGAAAGCCAAAGTGAACTGGAAACCCCAGCCTGTAGGGGGCCCCTCCCACCAGGGGCTGGCCACCAGCATTTCCCACTGTCCCCTGACATGGATGTCCCACTACCCCAGACACCTCTCAGATCCTAACAACAACCAGAATAGCCCATGTCTGCGGCTGGCTGTGTCAGAGTGGCCAGCGATGGTCCGAAGGATGAGCCATTGAGCTGGGGGCACCAGGTTAAACACTCTGAAGTCAGACCACAGGCTGCAGGAAACAGGGATGAGGTTGGGAAGAAAAACTGACACACTTTACCACAAGCACATGAGAAACAAACCGGGGCCTCACAGCAGCAGACAGCAGGCCGGAGCACTGTGCACAGCCTGCAGCGTCCTCCCTCCTGTGGAAAGCAAGGGCCTCAGAGCCAGTCCCGTGGGAACAGCTACTTGGCGAGCAGTCAAGAGCGAGCCTGTAACCCGAGCAGGAAGGGGCGCAAGCAGGCAGGTCAACTAGGGAGAAGGTGATGTTTACTGTGCACAAGCTCCACTGAGTGCTCGGCCTGCAGAGGGAAGCAGCGGAGAGCACAGAGCTGAGGCTGGAGAAGCAGGCTCCATGCTGTCTAGGCCAAAGAGAAGCATTGGGCAAGCCAGAGGGATGAGATCTGCACCCACTGAGCCTGTGTGGTGGAGGCACCGAGGGAGAGGTTGGGAAATGAGCTGGAGGAGCAGCCTGGCGCAGTGTGTCAGGTCCTGAGCCATGCGTGCATGCGTACGAGCGTGTGTACGTGCGTGCGTGCATGCGTGCATGCACACTGGGCCCACTGCAATATCTCACGGAACAGAGGGGAGGGCAGAGCGCCTTCCAGATCCACACACTACCATGCCAGGGTCCTCACTGCTGCAGCTTTGCCTCCTCGCAATCCTGTTTCACTATCGCCTGCACAACCTCAACAGTTTTTTCTGTTTCTCATCAGAAGACTCCTGGAGCCACCTAAGCCCTCGGTGAGGAGCAAAGGTGCAGGTGCAGGTCTGGACTTCTGACCTTGAAGAGGACATTGCTGTCGACCATGCTGGCAGGGTGGAGCTGGCACCCCAAGTGCAAGCAGCACTAGGAACCCCGTGGAGTGGTCTCCACAAAGAGGGACTCAGCTCTGCATGCAGGAGCAAACCAGGATTGAGGATGGCCAAGGGCATCTCCTTCTGCTTGGTTGCACATTTTGGGGCACCAATAGCCTCGATTTGGGAAGAGACAGATATCTGAACAGGGTTTCTCAGGGGTGTCAAAAGTAAGATATAAGAAAGTTATGAAACATGATGTAATATCAGCAGTTGCCTCCATCTTTAACCCCAAGTTCTCTTTTCTCAGAGTTGAAAATCGCCTAGTGTTAGCAGCATGCCCTAGGACCTCACAGGTCTTGGCGGACCTGTCCCTGAGTGTCCACCGATTAGGCAACCTCTGTGAGCCATTCCCAAGGGGAACTGCTGGGAGCTGAGTCCTTGCCGCACTTTTTCTTATCAGGTTAAGTGCTTTTGGTAAGATAAGCAGTAGAATGTGCTGAAGATTTGAAGAAAGCACAAAGAGATCATCTTAGATTGATAAAAGCCATTTCTGGACCTTCTATGTGTATCTGGGGAAGGCCACTATTTGTGTCAGTAGCAAGACCCTCTGCTCAGCATGATAGTGCTTGCCCTGGGGTCACGATGCCCTCGGGACACAGCAGGCTGAGCCCAGTCCTAACGTAGCTTGCACTTCCTGTGTTCTGTTTGGGAATGGTCTAGCAAGGTATATCTTAAAATTCATGTTTCTGCCTGTAAGAATGAAGCTACCTCCCTGCTTCCCTTTGTTCTCAACTCAGTGTCTATTTTTATGTTATTCTGTATATACTTTGGAATGAAATGGAAGAGACATAAAGAAATTACATGAGTGCAACACAAAACAGGAACACACACTGGTCCCTGACCTGCCTTAGAAACCAAAGTGTGACGTCCAAGAAGACAGAGGTATAAAATCTGGTCAGTTCATTCCATTACCACTCACTGGGCAGGGACCCACCAGCCAGGAGCTGTTCTAGGCTGGACCTGGTCCCGCTTGCCCACAGCGAAGCTGAGACGCTCACACTGTTGCACCCTGAAGGAGCGTGGACCACATAGCTAAGCATCCACTCCCCTTCATAGCCAGTCAGGCGGTGAAGGGTTAGAACTCACAGAAGAAAGGCGATGTCCCACAGAGAAAGTGACCCTGAAAAGGAGCTGAGAGAGGCCAAGATAAGATGTGGTCTTCAGGTACAGGAGCCCTCAAGAGAGAGGCCAGCAGGGGCCCTGCCCTGGGAAGGATGTGCTCTCTAAGCCCCTGAGCTAATTTGTCTCCCCCTCCCCCATGACTTCCTCTAGGACAGAAGTAGTATGTCATGATCCGCTGGCTTCTGACTCCCATCAGCCCTTCAGCCAGGAGTGCCTGTTGGGGTGACCTCGGGGGCCTGTTCCAAAGCTTTTGTTTTATGGCTTCCACTAATTGGGCCCGTGTGTACTTTCACTGTGCTGTGCAGCACGAGCTCCTCAGGGGACACGGCCCCACTCACTGGAGCCGGCTTCTGCCTGTGCCTCTCTGGGCCTTCCAGAATGTTGCTGGGGAAAATCGCATTCAGGCCAGATTTCTTCAAAATCAACAGCCAGGAAAAAGAAGCAAACGGACCTTCCTGGCTTCTTCCTCACTGCACATGGTCGGCAAGCAGCCTGGACGTGTGGCCATGACTGCACTCTCAGTGCAGAAGGCCTACCGGCTGCATGGCTCCAGGGTAGGCATGCAGGGTCAAAAGCACAAGAAGCATCCTGGAACTCCAGACACACAATGAAGGCTCACGCCCCCAGCAGGCACGCTCGGTCCTCGGGCACACTTCTTCCGTAGATTTCTGTTTGCAGGAGCATGCAGCACAGGAGCTAGCAGCCCTCTGGATGAGCAGGTGCGTGAGTGCAGTCACAGCGTGGCTTGTGGGTGGCTTTCCCTCCCCCACCCCGTATCTCGGCCCCCTTCTCTCGCTCTCCTAGCGTCTGTCTTTGGTTTGCACTCCAATTTATGACTCCTTTGCATGTCTCACGCAGGAGAAAACCTGCACATGGGAGCTCGATTGTTTGTGTCACTGAACATGACGGTCTAGGGCAGCTGTTTGGAGCCACATTCACCAGGGGTGCATATCACTCCTTGGATGCAACAGTAGGTCAAAGGTAGCACAGCGGTCAGCAGAGTCACTTGTCACAGAAGTGCAGGAGTAGGGTCTGACTTTTATACTCCTGGGACTCGGGACCAGGGACCCAGGACCTGGTCTGTCTGCCCCCACCCCCAGCCATCTGGTGGGCTCACTGCAGAGTTGGGTGACCTGATAGCCCCCAGCAGAGCAAGCTCTCCAGGTAACAGATGCACACCAGCAGCAGCCACAGACAGATGGCAGGAGACCCCACTGTCCAGGCTTGCAGTTCAAGGGTGCCACTGAAGTGACCCAGGGCCCCTGGACAGGGCTGAGTGAGAGACACTGCAGGCCCTGCATGCTGCCAGCAGAGGAACTAGCATGGTGTGATATCCTTGCTTTACCAGGAAAAATGACACAAAAGAAGATTTGAAGGGAGGGGGAAGAGTGTGATGAGCTTCCCTAAAAGTTAAGGCTGGGGCAGTGGGGGTTGGGGGAGACAAGGCCTCGCTACATGGTTCAGGCTGACCTTGAGCTCACAGTGTAGCTCAGTCTGATCTATACTGAGATCTACAACTTGTGGTGACCCTCCTGCCTCAGCCTCCCAAGTCCTGGGATCATGGGGCCATGCCACCACTCTGAGCTAAAACCTAATGCCTTTGTCATTCAGAAAGTACCCTTCAGAACCAGTGTGCCAGTGCTGAGGGACCCCAAAAGGGACTAGTAAAGGCTTCAGCGAAGCTCACTGTGTTACTCTTTTCATACATGTGGAATCAAAAGCCAATGTCTAATAAATAGAAGTAGCTGTTTGATAATAGATCACACTAGCAGACACACCCTTGGATATGCCAATGTGTGTGTGTGTCTGCATGTGCTGTGCAGTGACCAGGGCTTCCGTTCACCAGGCCACCCTGTCCACACTTGGAGAATGGGTGAGTGACAAGTCTGCACCAAAACCACACTGCGCTGCCCTTGCTGCTCATGCCCCCACACATCCTGGCAGGACACTGTTTTTCACTGCAGAGCATGACTCTGCTATGCTAGTGCCACTTGCAGCCATCTCGGGCAAAGGCGCAACCAAGAGTCACCCACCAAGCACATGTGGGGTGTCTGTTGTTGCTTCCCACCTTCAGTGTCCGATGCCTCAGCATCATGGGTACAGCTGCTCCGACCCCACTGAAGTAGAGAAGCCACCACTCCCCCCCCCCAGCCACACCTCTGAGGCCGCTGACCAGGGGGAACTGTCTGCACTGGCTTCTCCCAAGCCCATCAGGGGCTGTCCAACCTGCACCTGGCCACAGGAGGAAAATGGGACCATGCAGCTCTGCCTGGGCAACCACCCTCCTCTGGAGAAGGCAGAGGCCATGGGACAGGGCCAGAGCCACACACACTATACAGTAGGCATCACTGTGGTCCACTTGACGCCCCACTCTTCATGGCTGCAGATACAGGGCTCAGCTCAGAGCTGTCTCCGAGTGAGGGTTCATCATGTTCATGAGGCTGACAGCATTGGGAACTGGTCCTGCCCAGCTACCCGAGCTCCCCAGAAAGAGGCTGGCATTGCCACCATTGTGGCAACTGGGCTTAGTGGGTATAAAGCAGGCCTGGGAGTGCTGAGGCCGTCAGAGAAAGCTAGGCATCTATGTTAAGAGTGCCAGTGATCAGGGCCTTTCTGCAAGGCGAGGCCTGCGAGATGAGGCTGGTGCCCTAAGAGCGCCTCACGGGCTATGCCTAGACTCCAGTTGCTTTTCCTTTAAGTCGCTCCAGCTCTTGAGAAGCAGTCTAGACCAAGATCTTCCTGGAATTTTGTTCTTCTTCCTGATTTTTCACAACTGTACACCTATATTTTTAAAAATGGCAACTTGACTATGCTCATTGGAATGTTTCTGCTTTTTCTTTCCCTCAGGGACGCAGCCTGGAGCTGTGGATACATCAGATCTTCAGCAGTGGCTACATGCTTTCTCGAGTACATGGTGCCTCCCTGGGTCCCTGGTGCAGTCCTGAAAACCCATTCTTCTAAATTCAGGTCATGACCCATCAAATGAACTGAATCACCTGCAAAGGGACAGGGCCTCAGCTAGAAGAGGCATGGCAGGCAGCCCTGTGTTTGCATGGGGGGGAAGGTGGACCCTCCACTCCCAGTTTCCAGGTGGGGCGCTGCAGCACCCCAGGCAGATAGCAAGTGCCGCAGGTACTACAGACGCCCTCTACAAAACTGCGCTGCAAGTCGTTTCCTCTGTTCTGCAAAAGGATGAAATTCCCAGTTTCCCACACAGTCAGCATGTTCCACAGTCTCACACTGGCGCTGGATTCAAGGGTCCAGGACCGACCCCTGCCACGTTGTCAACCGGCCCCTGCAGGAAGTAGCATTCCCTTTCCAGCCCACCCTGAGTTACCCTGCACTCAGACAGCAGGGCTCTGTGAGCATCCGAGCTGATGTCCTAGTTAAATGTTTGCTGACAAACTCATTGTCTCAGATAACAAGTGGGCAGTGTCATTCCTGTCTCCATTTCTGCAGCAGAGCAAACAGATGCTGACGTACTTAGCAGCACTGTGTATCTTCCTGGCTTGAGAAGGACCCTTTCTAGCTCGCCACAGAGCATCTTGTTTGCTTAGCAAGAAAGAACCTTCTTGGCCCAGTGATCTGATCATGGCTCGCCATCACGTATTGATTCCGAAGGAAGCATAAGCTAATGTGTACGTCAGAAGGCCGTCACTGCCGTGTCATCTGGTAAGGGCCATGGCCCAGGATGCACCAGTTCAGCCCAGGCCTCTAAGGAGCCCCACAAGCTTTAGACCACTGTGCTTCTCCTGACAGTGCCCACCTCCTTCGCAAGCAGCCTTGGGGGAAGGGAGCAGCAGCAGGAACTTTGCCGAGGATGCTGAGTAGGCTTCCTGCTGCCCACCCTGGCCTGAAGCCAAGGTCACTGGGGACAGGGTGCAGGCCATAAGCATCTGCAGGGATTTACAGCTCACAGTGAACTCAAACTCAAACTCACCTTCTCAAACTCACCTGCTCTAACTGCCCTGGGGGAGCCAGTCCCAACACAGCGATGAAGTCCTCCTGTTCCTGGGAGAGATGGGCTCTTATCGAAGTTCTAAATTGATGCTGTGATCACTGATGAGCTTTAAATTCGTATAGATTCTAAATAACGATATACTAGGTGTGTGAGTTCTTGTGTGCATCATAGGTTAGACTGGGTCATGCAACATTAGTCCCCTTTATTCTGTCATTCCTGGTAACAGTCGGGAGTTATCATTTGTGCTTAGACCAAAAATAGTGAACTGAGCCTGGTGTCTTGTTCCTGTAATCCCAGCACTCGGGAGGCCACGTGGAAGAAGTGCCTCAAATTGAAGACTAGCCAGGGAAACATAGTGAATTCAAGGCCAGTCTGGGCCATATAGCAAGAACCTGTCTCAAAAAATACTGAAGAAAAATGTTGTCATGGGAAGGAAAGGAATATCGGGGTGTACTGAGCCTGGGAACAAGGGTCTGGTGGCATTGCCTATCTTCTCCAGGATTTTGGGGAACAGATATCACACAAGCAAATAAGCACACTCTCTCTACCCTTAACCAGCTTGCAGTTTATGGAAGAAGAATATGAAAACGATGGCCACAGCCTGGCTCTGAGCTGGATTGCTGCCATCTTTTGCCTATTAAAGGCAGAAGATATGGTGGGCCAGCTCATGTGGTGAACAGACCTGAAGAAGCCAGCCAGAAGACTGCAGAGGGCTTTTGGGTCAATTCTGGATATGACATCGACTAGGATTACTCGAATCAGGAAGGAATATGACTGGACTTGGGGTAGGACCATTCTGCTGATGAGGGAGGAGGGGCCAGAGAGGCTGGGATCCTCAAGTGGCAATGAGCAGTGCTCATGCTCACATCCTGGGGCAGGCTGGGCCAGAGCAATGCACCTGCTCTGTCCACAGGAAGGCAGGGGCATTCTCCTCCAGCACTGGGGCAGTGATGTTTAAGGGATCAGGCTCACGAGCCTGTAGCTTGGGAAGCAGGGATGGGTCGCAAGGATCCCTGGGCATGCAGAAGGCACTGTGAGACATCACATGGAGTGCTCTGAGGAGAAAGCTGTTCAGGAGGGTCAAGAGGAGCTGCTTTCAGCCAGGAGGACCTCCAGCCCACAAGCACAGAAGGCTGCAGGGAGTAAATGAGCCATGAGAACTGCAGCCCCATCGGTGAGTGCAGCTGCAGTGAAGCAGGAGGCATGTCAATAACTCTTCTACAAATGACTTGCTCTTAAGGATCCCATTTTCCACCCAGTCACCCATAGGTCACTTGCAGGAGGAAACACTCAAGAGAGGCAGGGAGCAAGCTGCCTCATTTCTGTTTCTTGCCGCCTGCAGTGACCCAAGGGCCTGGCTGCTCCCCTGGCCTCCTCTCCCCACACTGGAGAGCAGGAGCTCAGCTGCTGAAGTGGCCAGGTGCTCCAGCTGGAACCCCTAGGTTGCCCCCAGGTCTCTGCGATGGAGACAGTGTTCTGCTCTGCGCTGATTTTCCTTCTTTCCCACACACCCAGATGTGGAGCAGCCAGGAACCACGCAGGTTTCCTACGCACAGGAAAACCTACCCAGGACTTTCCAGGTCCAGAAACTAGAGCGGCTCATGTTCTGAAAACCCTATGCATGTTTTATGACTGACATTCTCCCTTGCAGGGGGTTAGATGTCGTGTGTCACCTCTCCAAGTTTCCAGCTCACCCTGTCCTTTCTGGTGAATCCCAGGAAATGGGAAAAGCCTGCATGGCCAGCATACTATCCCTACAGATTTCCTTTTGCTTCCAAAAGCTCAGTGGAAATTTGCCCCCAAGAAAACAGCACAGTGATAAGCACCCTCGGACTGAAGCAAGCAACCACTTTGGATAATGTAGCAGGAACCATACCAGTGACAGTTTTGTCCAGTTTACACGATATAAGAATGAACTGGTTGGGATAACACCCACCCAGTGATGCTTGGGGTCCCAGTGTAAATCAGCACCACACAGATGAGGCACAAGGTGAAGGAGGAAAGGCTCTGAGACCTGGAGTGAGGTCAGGAGCAAGCACCAGGCAAACCAAGCCAACAGAGAAGGCCGCGGGACCAAGGCACGGGGTCCCAGGTGCGGTGTTGCAGGGAGGAGGTATCTAGGGACGGGCAGTAAGTATGGCAAATGAGCTGATGGGCCAGAGACCCGCACGTGCAGACCTGCCCAGCAGGAGCTGTGGGGCGTCTGGAGACCGCCCAGGAGCAGTGTGGGGCAGGAGCCATGGCTGCCTCACCACTGTTAGCATCCTCAAGATCCAACCCCAACGTTATAGATCAATATCTCAATCCTGTGGAGCACTAGGAAATGCCACATCTCAGAGAGGCCATCCCTGACAAAGACACTATGGCCGTGAATTTCCCAGGAGCCCGGAGCAGAGCCAGCCATGTGTGGATTCTGCTGTCCTCTGCGGGGGCTGGAGAAATGACTCTCCAACACCACGTGAGGCTCCTAGAAGTCGGGAGTCGGCGCAGGCCTCGGCCCGCTGAGGGGCGCCTGCACCAGGTTGACCTCGAGTGTACACAGCAATGCTTCACCACAGAGCAGGGTCTCCGCCCTCAGGCCCAAGTGAGGTTCTGCTGCTGGTCCTTCAGCTTTCATGGGGAAACTCATTGCAGAGCACACCTGCTGTCCGTGGCAGGGTCTCATCTTGCTTACTTCAGAAAAAGGAATCTCCCGGTGTCCTTTCTCATGGACCTCGGGAAACAGTGGGGAGCCAGGGTCTCAGTATGTATTTGAATCTGGAGTGAAGCTCATAGCAATCTTCCTGCCTCTGCCTCCAAGGATTGCAGGCAATCACCACCACGCCAGGCTCTGTTTTCTGAGAAAACAACACATGCATCAGTGGAAACATGCCACCATGGAAAAGGGAAATGTGGGGTAGCCATGGAGGTGAGTGCAGAGCCCTTCCCGGGCCATCCTGCGGGTGCCCTGACGCAGAGCCCAGGGTGCACAGTTCTTCACTGCTGGGGCTGAGGGAGGAAGCACTGCCCCAAGGTGAGGTCCAGGATGGACTTGCACTGCTCCAACGGCAGAGAACACCACGCCAGGGCACATTCTGCGTCTATTCCAGCCTGCTCGCCTGCTCAAACACTGAATCTGGGCTCCCGGCCCAACACCCACCTTCCCTGCACCCTCCACCTCGGTGCTGCCTCTGAGCAAAGCTGGCTTCCCCAACCGCTATGGCCCAAAGTAAGGTCCAGTGTGGAGGCTGCATGGTGGGAAACCAGTCTCATGCACAGTCTCAGGAGCTGCCCGGAGTCCAGCCGGCACCAGCAAGCCGCAGTGACTCCAGAACTGGTGGCAAGCCCTCTTCCCCTTCCAGTTTGTAGGAGCTCATGTTTGAGATAGCTCCCAACTACGCAGATGTGGTGTGGCTGACAAACATGACGAAGGAGCTAAGCAGTGTTAGTACAGCAAAGACTCACTGCGGGTCGCCCCTCCAAGGCCTCCCTCCCACCTCAGACACTTATCCCGTCATCCTGGCCACTTCCTGTAGCAGCTCTGGAGTCCTCTCTCCCAAGGGTCTTTAGCTGCGCTGTCCTGGCTACTTCTATGTCCTGAGTAGATTCAACATGTTTCCCTCTCGTGGTCATTTTGACTACTTCTGGAAGAGCTGGAAGTCACTGGTGCCAGATACCAGGAATAGGGTGAGCGAGGACACAGTGTCACGAGCCCCCCTTTCTGTGGGGTGTTGTCTTGGTAACCGCAGTCACCTAATTTTTGATCACACCTGCTAAAGACACTAAAGAAAGAAGAGTCCAGAGCTGCCGCAGAATGTGGTAGGAACCCCAGGTGGGTATTGCCAGTGAGCAGACAGTACCCCGAGAGGCGTGGCGGTGTGCCCACCTACGCCAGGATGTTCTGACCACCCCTGTCTGCTATTCCATCACAGCCCTGTCCCAGAGCACAGGGAGACAACAGGAGCCCATAGCCAAGCAAGACAGGAAGTCCACTGTGTTATCAGCCTGGCGGTAAGCCCGGAGCCCGTGCCACTCTTCCTGCCTCTGGGCCTCGCCCCTCCTATGGGCACTGAAAGGCAGCCAGGCCGGAAACAGATGTGAATCGCTGGGGAGGAGCCCGGCCCTCCATTCACAAAACCGAGCTGGCCAAGGGCACCAAGACAGGCGAAGAGCACACAGCAGATAAGCACCGCGATGGCAAACAGACCACTCACCTGAGAGCAAACAAATGGCAGCAATCAAAATCCAGCTGGAAGCAGCAAGATTAGCGTGGAAATTGCACCCATAAAGTCCCAAGTGGCTACAGCCAGACACAAGAGAAGAAGCAAGGTGAGGAGGAGGAAGAGGAAAGGACCAGAAGCTATGCTCCTCGCAGAAGGGAGAGAGGCCGGCAGCAGGATGCAATCTGCACAGATCCCGACTCAGATGCACTACAGCAGGGAGAAGGGGAGGGTGCCACATGCTAGGGAAGGAAGTAAACAGACAGGGATACATGGAAGCGCAAAAGGTCACAGGAGAAATCTAGGAGGCAAACTGCCAAGAGATGATCTCAGAGAACAGAAATGGTTAGGGAATGAAGGAGAGAGGAGGGAGGGAAAAGCGAGCAAGTAAGGGAGGGAAGAGGGAGGGAGGAAGGGAGGGATGGAGGGAGGAGGGAGGAAGGGAGGAAGGGAGGGAGGAGGGAGGAAG
>PVJA010009625.1:0-16114 GCA_004027025.1 Myocastor coypus
TCGAACTCACGACCTTGCACTTGCCCAGCAGGCACTTGTGCCTCGGAGCTATCTCCCCAGCCCCTCTTTTCTTTTTTTTTTAAATTGATGATTTTTTTTTCTTGTTTCAGAACCTTTATTTGTTTATTCATTCATTTTTATGGCCGGCTCAGCCCATCCCAAGGGCAGGGCTGGCACAGCATGTGGTGCCGGGGATCGAACCGCGGTCCCTGAAGCCACCCAAGCTTTCCCAAGGAGGCGCTTTAGACCACTGAGCCATCCCGCCGGGCCCCTGGAAATTGATTTTTTGAAAAGTTTGATTTAATAGATTTGATGTTTACTTCTTAAAAAATTGCTCTAAGTTTTTTCTTTTTTGAAATTTTAAAATTATTATTATTGCCAGCTCAGCCTACCTTGGGGACACCGCTGTCACAGCATGTGGTGCCAGGGATTGAACTGCGGTTCCTGCAGCAGCCTAAGCTTTCCTAAGCAGGCACTTTAGACTGCTCAGCCATTCTGCCGCCCCCAGGGCAGGCTGAGCCAGCCATAATAATAATAATAAAACCTTAAAATTTAAAAAAAAATAAATAAATAAATTGCTCTAGCACACAGGGCATCAAAATCTTAGACACACTCCTCACAAAACTGGGGTCATATGGCAGAACCCTGGGGGCTGTGGGAAAAATACACTGGGAAACTGGACAGGGTCCCATCGGCCCCTTCCTCACCAAATAGGCCAGGGTTTTTAGCTGGTCCCTGTACCTACCTAACAAGTCTGAAGGAAAGGAAACCTATTTCAGTCCTCTGTGTCCCCAGTGCAACACTAGTGCAGAGTAGATGCTCAGTAATATGCATCAGCTGGTTGGAGGAGAGTGAGCTGGTGTGGATGTGGCCCATGAATTCCCTTTACATCTCGTCTTGTCCTTGAGGAATTGAGTTCTTGTGCTGAAGGAGATGTGGTATGGTGGCTGTATGGTTTAGGCTCTGGCTGTACATTGCCTGTACTGAGACTCCCACTGTGCCACTGGTGCTGTGCCTGTGGGAAGTTAGGGACAGTTACTAGATCTACAGACTGGACTTCCCAGGGTGCCAGCTTTGTGGGGCCATTGTGAGGAAATCCTAGAAACCCTGCCCTACAGTTTCATGAGGGTATGAGTATTGGATGCTCTTCACTATGGGGAGACTTCAGCGTCATTGTGCAACAGTCCACCTGTTCCCTATGGGACCTGTCAGGGCAGGATTAGGTGGGGTCCGTTGGGGTGGACAGTTCTGCCATCCAAGCCAGAGAAGCTGAGTGTGGGTGGCTGGCAGCTGCAGGAGGGCCCAGGTTCTCCTATGGCCCCCATTCAAGAATTGCGCAGTGGGACCAGAGTCATTAATTGTCAAATTAATGCAGTGTCCTCATTAAACAGAAACATCATGCCAAGCAATTCAGTTGATTCAACAAGTCTTGCTGGCCTTGTGGGGACTTCAGAGAATATGCAGCCAGGTCCTTGCTCACATGTTCTGTATCTCTGTCTGTGCGTGTGTGTGTGCGTGCGTGCGTGTGTGTCTGTCTCTGTCTCTGTCTCTGTCTCTCTGTCTCTCTCTCTCTCTTGCCCGGGCTGTCTGTGTCACTAAGTCACAGCCCTAGCCCCCTCTGGAAAGGCATGAGTTTTCTTGAGAAAGACACAGCTGAGAGCCATAGCTACTGTCCTGGGCAAGTGATGTGGGTGAGCAGGCTGCTCTGCAGACCACAGAGATGGAGCTGGGTGGGCAGTAGGGTACATTGGGAATGGGGTTTCAAATCACAGCACTGGGTTTTCTAGGGAAGGGACAGCTTTCGGCAGAGGTTTGGGAGTGGAAAGGAGTAAGTGTCTCGGCCTTGCCATGGCACAGATCTGGCCTCAGCACTTGCTGGCACACAAGCCTCCAGCAAGTGCCTTCAGTTCATGGAACCCATTTCTTCATCTAGAGGACATGTTAAGACTGTGCCTACCTGGGGGGCTTTGGGGAGGGGTAGAGAAGACAAACGAGAAATACTTGGTACCTGAAAGGCTTTGGCCTGTGTTGTCACTGACACAGCCTTGGCAGAACATAGAGCCTCCACTGAGCTCCAGCCACCCCCTGCTCCTGTGCCCTGTGAGCCTCCTTGGGTTTGTGGGATGCTCCACATGCCTTTGAGCCTGCCCCCGTGACGTGCACCTCTGGAGAAGGGAACACTCCTGTGGGCTGTGCTGTCCACCCCTGGCTGCAGAAGCTTCCTGTTGCTCTACAGTAGCAGTGCCCGGCTATTTTTGACTGTGGCTGGCGTGCAGGCCACACAGACTCGTGCCGCCCCATCCTCACTTCCTGCGTCAGCCTCTGCTCGGTGCCCTCAACCTTGGGCATCCTGGCAGCCCTGACCTGCCAGTCACTCTCCCCAAATTCCTCCACATTGTTTTGCTTTGTGGCCCTTGCGACCACTGGTATTAGGTGTTTTTCTGCGTATTGTCTGTTCCAGCAGGTGATCAGTGCCAGGAAGGCAGTGACTGGCCCAGTTTGCAGCTCACTTTCTCAGCACCTGGTCAGGGGTTGGTCAGCCCATAGTGGGAGTTAAGTACATGAATGAATGAAAGAGTGAAGAGTATAAGCAGATGGCACTTCTCAGGGCTCAGAGGATGCCCTGTGTGTGTGTGTGTGTGTGTGTGTGTGTGTGTGTGTGTGTGGTGTGTGTGTGTGTGTGTGTGTGTGTGTGTTCATTCTAGCAATTCCCAAGGGCTTCTGCAACATGCAGAGATGAGGCTGTCCTGCTCCTGGCACCCTGAGCGCAGGCGAGAAAATGGAAAGGAAAAGGGCTGGCAACACAGCTCAGTGGGCTAAGTGCCTGCCTGCCTAGGCAAGCTCAGGGATGGGGCTTTGATCACTGGCACCATGTATAGCACTGGCCCTGCTCCCTGGGCACACTGAGCCAGCCTGGGCATGGTGGTACATACCTTTACTCCCAGTGTGAGGGAGGCTGAAAACAGGAGTATCACTGCAGGTCTGAGCTACATAGTGAGACTCTACCACATACATAAAAAAGGAAGAAATAAAAAAAAGAAAAGTGGAAAGGAGAGCACTTGCCTGGTGGTCTTGCTTTGTGCCTCAGAGGAACCCCCCCACACCACCATTCTCCCCTGCTGCACAATCCTGGCACTGGGGAATTGTGTCACTTTGTACCCTTCTGCCTGCAGTGAGTAAACAGTGGGCAGGAGCAGGTTTTCAGGAAGAAGGCTGTGCTGGAGCTGACAGCGTTTCAGGCAGGAGGGAGACCTAAATGCCTGTGCGTGGCGGGGGGAGTGCGAGAGCATGCATGGGGCTTTGAGCACATCCAGTGGCCTCAGACCCTGTCCTCTGGACTCGGCACCAAGGGTCCTCTGTGGCTGTGAGGGTCTCTGTGGCGGTGCAGGAACTGAATTCCAGGAAACTCCCTGCCAGCCGACACGGGGGAGGGCATGGAGGCCTCTTCCCGAGCACTCAGAGCAGATGTGACTGCCCCAGGGACAGCAGCCCATGAAAGTTCAAACCAAAGTGTGTTTGCTCACTATAAAAGAGATGTCTGTGAGGGCCCTGGAGGGGAGGCTTGGGGTTGCTGTGCCAGAGACCTGACTGGGCCCATAGAGGCCATTGTATCTTGCTGGGGTGGGGGAAGGGGGGTCAAAGCCAGAACTCTGGGAGTGGGGAGTGAGCTGCTGGGTCATCTTTCCTGCATTTTATTGCCAGCTCCCAAACGCAGTTGCTTGCTGCTCCTGAAAGAGGCTGGGCCAGAAGGAGGTGGGGTCCCTTCCTGCTAGAGGGCTGGATTGAAGGGGCCCTGCCCCGGGGGTTCCCAGATGACTGGCCAAGGGCTCCCTGAGAGGGGAGAGGAGGCCACAGGCATGGCCCTCTCCAGCAGGCCATCCGGCTGTTTGTAAGGCCCTGGAGGCCCCCCAGGCTCTTGAGCCTGAACCCCCTTTGCGGTCTGATGGGAACCCTGGCCCGCCCCACCCCCTTCCTCCTCTACACTTCTAGGGCTGGCCTTTTCAGCTCTGGAAGCTGCCCAAGAGCATATCTTTGAAGCACAGCAAAGGTTAGGAAGGAGGAAGACAGAAATGTCCTCTAGGCTGGGGGAGTGGGAGAAAGGAATTCCATGCATGCTCCACAGGAGTCAGAGGCAGGCTTGGAGGGGGCAGCCAGCAGCCTCCTTAGTGCCCAGTCTGTCTTGCTACCCACTGCAGGCTGTCTGCCCTGCTGGGAGGGATCCCTCTTCCCAGGCTCAGGAGGGAAGCTGTGGCGCTTGTTTACAGTGCTGGTTTCAACCTTGGCTCACCAGGGTAAGAGCCAGGCCCTGCTATCCGCCCTACAGGATGTGAGACTTCATAATTGTCTTCAATTATAGACAGTGAGGCTGGCAGGAACCAGAGCCCAAGCTGCTTCCACAGGAGTAGGGATGTGCCATCCAACCCTCTCTGCAAGGTTTGGGGGCTCTCTGTGCCCCCTGAGTTCCTTCCAAATCTCCCCAACTCCTGGAGTCTACCCAGAAGGCTGTGTGGGGCCCTGGAAGAGCCACTTCTGTTGAACTCGGACCTCCTTTGTCTCTCTCAGGATGAGACCTCTGTGAGCAGTGAAGACTTTGATATGAATGACTCCACATGGATGTCCGCTGACCCACACCTGGCCTCCAGCCTGAGCCCCAGCCAGGACGAGAGGATGCGGAGCCCACAGAACCTCCATAGCCAAGAAGACGGTGAGTGCCCTGGTCCGCTGGAGGGGTGAGGGTGAATCATCCTGTGAGTGGCTGTATGGATGGGGGAGGGGTGAGAACACTAGGGGTGGTACTGTTGTACTTCCAGCCACTTCCAGGGTTTCCAGCATCTCTGTGGGCTCCACTTTTATCTAGCCCCTGGTTCCCTTCCAAAGGCAAATGGGCAGAGCCCTTGGGCTGCAGCCTGTGGGTATCGTGCCTGTTTGATTGCTATGATGCTGGAGAGATGGTGGGATGTGGATTTCAAGGTTGACAAGATTTGTTCTGGGAGATAACAGTGTGCCTGGCCCTGAGTAGTCCAGCCACCATGTACTAGAATTAAGATAGTAGCTCTGGGACTCAGTTAGCTGATGAGTGACCGTGCAGTGCAGGTTTTCATTGCATACCTCCAAAGCTATCCAGGGCTGCTCAGGGAATAGAGGCTTTCTTTTGGGTGGGGGCTGGAGAGTAGGGTCAGGCGATAGTTCTAGAGGAAATGTGGCAGGTTGGGCTCTGGGGCTTTGGTGTCTACCCTCAGTTTGAAGCGTTGTGGTGGTAGAGCAGCACCTATGGTCAGAGTGCCCTGGTGGGGCTCCAATTTCCAGGGAGGCCATGGCCTCAAGAGAACTGGGGTGAAGGAACTGGTAATTAAGAAGGGTCGAAGGTCAGGGCTTGGAATGTAGGAGGGCGGCACAGGGTTAAAAGGGGGTGTAATGTTAACTCTGTGAAATGGGTTAGCCTTAAAGAGTAAATAAGGGGTAGGAGCCTTGCAGTTTGGGTCAAAGTTCGTCTCCATGGAGGAACCCATAGGCCTGCCTCCCAACTGCCCTCCCAGCCTGAATCCTGCTTTGTCTGGGAGGACACCCAGCCTTTAGGCAGCTGGAGGTGTCTGGGCCAGCAACTGGGGAGCCCAGGGATTGGCTGTGTGAGGAGTGGGGTACGAGGCTGCAGGGAAAGAAAAGGCCTTTGTGCCTCAATGCCTCGTGAGGTCAGCAACACCCCGTGTGTGTGCTGTGAGCCTCACGAACTGCTGCCCAGTGTTCTCACGGGATGGGAACCAGGTGGGGGCCACCACATGCTGCTGGGGGCTCTGGGCTGGGATGTGCCCCGCCTAGATGTTGACCTCCTGGGTCATCTGAGCTGTGTGAGCCCACACCCAGAGTCACCATGGGACATGCCAGCAGTGCTCAGCCAAGAGCTATCTGTTGTACCTTCCCAAGGAGGACCCAGGACATTTTCTTTTTTTTTTTTTTGTCTTTTTTTTTGAGACAGGGTCTCGCTATGCAGTTGAGGCTGGCCTTGAGCTCACTTTTGTAGCCCAGGCTGGTCTCGAACTCACACCAATCCTCCTGCCTCAGCCTCCGAGTGCTAGGATTACAGGCATGAGCCACCACGCCCGGCAACCCAGGACATTTTATAAAAGCCCATAGTAATACAGTATCACCCTATGTGTTTCCAGAAAAGTCTCATACTGTTCTTCCTTATGGCCACCCTGTAGGAGAGCTTTGCCTATCCTGAGACACTTTCCAGGGAGATGGGATGGTTCTGGGCCCTTAGGACCAGGCACCAGATGGCCGAGGTTTTGTGAGGACTGTAGGGATCCTCAACATGTTGCCAGTAGGCCAGAGCTTGACTGGTGATGTGGGTGAGAGAATGGCACAGAGGCTGCTTGCTGGGGTCATTTTGTCTCACAGCTGTCCACAGGAGGCCAACATGGGGCAATCCTGGGGTGCACGTAGGGCTGAGGAAGGCTGGCTTGTTGACAAGACAGAGTGTTCATCAGAGTGGATAGGCAGAGCTGGAGACACAGGGGTAGGTGTTGACCATAGTACCAAATTAATTATTTAATCAGTGGCTGTATCTGGACACTGGGTTGATGTGCTGGCCAGAGGTTGGCCTAGGCCCAATGCAGGGTCCCAAGCAATGAGGAAGCCCAGATGGCTGTTCTGGTCTCTGCTACCCATCCTGATCCCTGGGCCTGGCTGTGACCACTGTGTCTGACTGAAGGGGTTCCCAGGAGAGTGCTTTGGATTCTGGGTCCTGAATGGTAGCTCCTCTAGGGGGGGCATAAATGGGGCAGTTCACTTGAGGAGACCCTTTTCAGCTTCAGGGTGTATGCTCACGTTCCCCATTGTTATCAAAAGCCTAGGGTGAGGATAAGCTGAGGAGATGGCTCTGGTAGGTGGGCCCTGCCCTCCACATCTACGCCAGCCCTGCTCATTAGCTTTATTCTGGAAGCCTCCCCAGTGCACCAACCCAGGGGCTGCCTTGTGTGTGCTCACGACCCTCATCCTCCATGGATGCTGAATGTTGTAAAGGTGGATGTCTGAGGCTCCCACTGTGAGCTCTGCACATTGCCCCATGTCATCTTGGTGTCTCTGCTCTGCCTGGTGACTGCAGGTACAGGGTGAGCATGTAGCAAAGCCAGCCAAATATTGGTTGCTCACATGAAAAAACTTTTAGGAGCTGACCCTGGGCACACCATCCAAAGGAAACAGCCCAACTCCTTCTTGGGAACAAATCGGGTTCTTTACTCCTGAGAATAGCTGCTGAGCACCTGGCTCTTTCCCTGGGTCAGAAGGTGCAGGATCCCAGGGCCATATTGATCCCACTCCTGCTGGCCCATGCTGGCCTAGAGTGGTCTTAAGAAGCTAGGCAGTAGACACAGATCCATAGCTGGTAGCAGCAAAAGGGCACTAGATGTTGGTGGGCAAGTCTACCCTCAAGGCCACTGAAGCTGAGAGTAACTGGGGCATAAAGGCTGGCACACCCTGAGCCACAGTTAGGCTTCGACCATGGCCCTGGCCCTGCCTGCAGGCCTTCTGTACGGACCTCCTGTGGCTGTTTCCTGTTCCCTGTAGTTACAGATGGTGGTGGCAGGAACTGCTCCCTCAGTCAGGGCTATGATTGCATGTGTGGGAAGTCATTGCTCTTGCTCTGTCCACAGAGGAGGAAACAGGAGTGGGAGAGGCTGGCCAGAGACAAGATGGAGGGTGCTGCTGTCTTCTTTTCTTTTCCTGGCTTTGATGGGTATGGGGTCACGGTGTGAGGCTCCCACCCCTCCAGCCGTGCTGCTGAGCCCAGCTGGGACTCTGGGCTGCTTCTGGGCTCTGAGCAGCATGGGAGGTGCTTGGAAAGCCACTGTGGTCTGGCAGCTGCCTTTGGGTGTGGAGGGAGGCGGCCTAGGAGCAGCTGGCTATTGAGACTTTGTCCTGAGACACTAGGAACTGGCATTGCCTAGGGGCTGACGCTGGTTTGTCACGATCCTCGGGGTTATGTGTTTCATGCTTGTCTTGCCCTCCTACCTGAGTGCCCTGGTTGTGAGTGCATAAGTGGGGGAAACTGTCAAAGGCACTTGCACTCGGGCCTGCGCCCGAATCCTGGGCTGTCAGGAGGCCAGGTACACAGGGCCTATCCTGACTGCACACCCTCCTTCTCCTCCCACTTCCCTTGGTGCCCTTCCTCAGGCCTCTTACTGCCCCTTCCTGAATGGAAAATGTGAGGCCTGGCCTCCAGAAGGGATGCCTAGGGTGGGGAGCGGACATTACTCACCTCCTAGGCAGACAGGAAGCTGGGGTCAGGGAGAGTGGAGGCCTCTGCTCACATAGGGCAGCTTCCACCTTCTGTAGTATAGGCAACTGGGGTTCCTGGAAAGGAAATGAGGACCTTGGAATATTGCAGGGCTTCTGGGACCCACTGGCCTTGGGGACTTGTTTCTGCCACCAGGATAGCCTTCCTGTCTGCAGAGCAGAGGTCTGGGGCTCACTGCCTGCCGCCAACTCTCAGATGCCTGGGCCTGGACCATTGGAGAGAAGTCCTCTGGCTTTCTCAGGCCTTTTGTCAGTTTTTAGTCACATGAGTGTTGACTGCCTTGCTATGCAGGGTCATTGAGCCCCAGCCCACACATCTGACGGAGCCACACCTCCGTGAAGTAGGGACTGTGACACAGAAGCTGTGGCCTTGCCAGGCTGCCAGCATTGGGAGGGCAGCAGCTGTGACTGTAGAAAGGCACATTGACAGGAGGCTGAAGCAAGAAGATCAAGAGTTGGAAGCCAGCCCATGCTACATAGTGAGACCAAGGTAGAACGTCTTGGTCTTCCCCATACCAAGTATCACATTCATTGGAGAAACTTTAGAAAATTAAAGGAGCTAAAGTAAAAAGAAACTAAAATGCCAGAGTTCAGGGTGTACATTTTTCACAAACCTTCATTTTTTTTTTTTTTTATGAATTTTTAAATTTTTATTTATTTATTTTTTTCTTGTTTCAGAACCTTTGTTTATTCACTCATTTTTATGGCCGACTCAGCCCACCCCAAGGGCAGGGCTGGCACAGCATGCAATGCTGGGGATCGAACCGTGGTCCCTGAAGCCGCCCAAGCTTTCCCAAGCAGGCGCTTTAGACCACTGAGCCATCCTGCCGGGCCCAAAGCTTCATTTTCTTTTCCTTTTTTTTTGCCCTCTGTGTATCTGTGTCTGTGTGCCTGTGCCTGTGCGTGTGCATGTGTTTGTATGTGTGAGAGAGAGACAGGCAGACAGACACAGATTGAGAGAGATTGAGAATTTTTTTTTTTGAGGCAAGGTCTGGCTATGTAGCCCATGCTAGCCTTATACTCACAATCCTCAGCTTCCCCAAAATGCACTGTGTTCTTTAAAAAGGGCATCATGTCACATTGTAGAATGCTACTCACCTCTCTCCATGTCAGTGCTGTGAATCTGCTGTGGTCCTACAGGCTGTTCTGTCCACCAGTGCCTGGAGGTCCATCCCTCAAGTCCAGAGTACACCCAGCTCCATGCTGGGAGCTCTGACAAGACTGTACTCATCCCACAGAGGAGGGGCCATCTCCAAGGGGGAAGTTACTTGCCCAGACCAAGGGGAGCGGGTTTCTCCAGGGCCAGCATTTGGGCCCTGCCCTGGACTTCACCCTGGCTCCACTGAAGTGTAGGTGCTTCGCATACTGGGGAGAAAACCTGTGGACAGGGCAGCAGGAGGCTGAGAGGAGGACACAGCAGGCTGGGGCTTCATAGGCCACAGGTTTCCAGAAGCTCCCTGAGGCAAGGAGGATAGAAAGGGTTTATTCTGCTGCCCTGTGGTCTTTAGCAGGCTGCTTGCTCTTTCTGAGCCTCAGTTTTCAGCTGTGGCCTGGTGGGTGTAGCCATGACCATTAGCTGTGTGTGGTCACAGCAGTTCTGTGCCAAAGATGAAGGTGTCCTACCTACTGGCTCTTACTGCCTAGGGACAGGCCCGACCTTGATCAGATGTGCTGACTATTGGGACAGCAGTCCCACTCAACAGCTATCCTCTCCTCTGGCCAGGAGCTTTCCCTGGGTCCCCTCCTCCCATGTCAGTGGGGAGGTGGAGGTGCCAGCTCTGTTGCCCTAACCAAGGCCAGGCCACCCCGGCCTGTTCTCACCATATGGCCTTGAGTATGTCACTTCTCTCTGGTCTGGGGGATGGTCCTGCACCCACTTTACTCTTGAGCTAGATGATCCATGGACAGCTTGAAGGCTCACAGGCGGCCAGGCTGGTGGTGGGGTTCTCAGTCTGCTGGTACCCTCAGACCGAGAGCCTCTGGCAGGGAGTGAGGAGCTGCTAAGGACTGAGAGGGCTTCCACCTCACCCACATCTTGGGAACTCCTCCCCAGGGCCATGTAGCCTAGTCCTGCTTCTCTAAGCATTGGCCCTGATGGCCCTGACCTCCCTCCTTCCTGTGGGCTGTGTTCTTCACTCTGCTCTGTCCTCAGGCTGGGAGGACCCCTGGGCCCTGTAGGCCTGGGCACTTGGGTCTTTGGCCCTAGTGTTCTGAGGCCCTGTCCCATCTATCCTACATGTCTAGGATCCTGACTCCCTGAAGATTCTGGTTTCAGCATACCCCACCTGCCCAAGGTCACTGGCTGGCAGCCAGATGCAAGGCTGTGCTGCCGTCGACGCCAAAGCAGCACCTCATAGCCTGTCTCCTATACTGGGCACTGAGGATGCTATCAGAGCATGGCGTTAGGCAGGTCTGTGTGGCTAGTCAGAAAGGAGCACTTGGGCCTCAGGATCAGGCCATTTGGACCCAAAGACAGCTACCTGCATCCTCCATTCCTGGGCCACTTTGAGTTTTTCCTTGGTCAGAGCTGACTCTCCCCTGGGTCCATCCCTAGGCTTAGGGCACTTCTCGCATCAGGCATTCTGAGGTCCTGGCCTGCTATAGTTAGGTCCTGGTAGACCCAGTGCTCAGGGTTGTTAACCACCCTGGTTTTTTGTCACATGGGGCAAGGACTAGACTCCTTAACTACTCTCAATGGGATAGCTTTAGAGTGGATTTTTTTTTTTTTTTTTTTTTCTTCCTCAAATGCATTGTTCTCCTGCTTCAGCTTTTGGAGTAGCTGGGACTTCAGGCACACACCCCCTATGCAGTGGGCTTTCAGGCCACACTTTTTGTCCCTGTAGGCACAGAACTTGGCTCTACCTACTACCCTGGCCTGCTTTTCTAAGGTGCATCTGGAACTGGGCCTCAGCCCCACTGACCCTGTCCTTCCAGGGCAAGAGTAGTTTTTGCCTATTCAAGGCCCCAAAAGTCCACACCCACGCCATGGAAGAATAGCAATGAGCTCCTCCCCTTCCCTCGCCTGGGAGCAGAAAGCTGGGGCCCAAGGCCCTCCAGGGATTGGCCATAGGCCATGCTGGCAGTCCTGGGTCACAAAGTGTCCATCATCAGCTGAGCTTCAGGCAGTACAGACAATGCTGCGTTGTGCTGGCTCCTGGCCCACCAAGGGACAAGAGAGACTGGGAGACAGCACCAAGGGATCCCTTTATCCCTGAAACAGGCAAGGCCTGCATGGCCTCATCCAGGCTACTGGGGCTCCAGATGCCTGGTGAAGACAAGGACAGGACAGGTCTGGGGGACCTGCTAAAAAAGGGGTAGAGAGAACCTATCCTCCACACTGCACACCTGGAATGTTAGCCTGGGCTTGTGAGGCCAGCTGGTAGATGACAGCTTCTGTCTCTCACACAGGGAAGCTCCTGACTGGCCCTGCTGGGCAGGCTCTGCTGTGCCAGCAAGGAGGTGGGAGGGCTATGCACAGAAGTACCACCATCCTGAAGCCCATCCGAGGGCCACTTTCCCAGGAACCAGGAAGTAATCAGAGCCACGTTGGCGTCATGACCCTGACCTAAGGACTGGGATGCACTGAACCTAGACCAGCTTCCGGGAGGACTGGTGGAAGGCTTTGCCAGGGGCCCTCAGATGCCACACACACAGGCTCCAGGGCCAGGCCCTGCTCCATAAATCACTCACATATGGTGGCCTGCATGGCTCTGTTTGCTCTCAGAACACACAGTGGGGGTGGGAGTGGCAGGCAGTACACTTTGGCCAGAGCACCATGTGTTGAATTAAAGTTTATTTTTCACTGCTTATGCTTGCTGAGGCCTGAGAGGGTGCAAACCAGGAAGGCCACGCTGGGGGTGTTTTCCCCAAGCATAACTGGCCAGCATGTGTCGGAAAGGCCAAACTCATCTGCAGCTTGGATGCCTTCCATGGACTGGACCCCAGGGGCCTTGCAGAGGTGTGTTTTCAATTCAAGGGGCAGTGTAGGTCTGTATGCTGGTTTAGGTATCACCCTCAGCTGCCAAGCACTGGAGCAGGGCACACACACTGCACAGGGGCCAGGGGAGAGGGACTGCACTGGGCAGCGGTGCACTAACACAAAAAGAGTTGCTTTTTTTTTTTTTCTGAGACAAGGTCTCACTGTGTAGGCCACGCTGGCCTTGAAAACCTTGTGATCCTTTTTTTTTTTTTTAAATTTAATTTATTTTTTTTCTTGTTTCAGAACTTATGTTTGTTTATTTACTTATTTTTATGGCCGACTCAGCCTGCCCTGAGGGCAGGGCTGGCACAGCAAGTGGTGCTGGGGATCTAACCGTGGTCTCCGCAGCTGCCTGCAGGCGCTTTAGACCACTGAGCCATCCTGGCAAGCCCCAAAAAACCTTGTGATCCTTCTGCCTCAGCCTTGAATGCTGGGATTATAGGCATATACTACTACACTCAGTGAAATAGATTATTTAATTTCTTGCTTAGTATGTACAGGCTAAGGATTCAGTTATCAACAGTGCAAGAATAGTAATTGTCACAGTGAAATAGTAATTTCATCCAGTTTTTATTATTATTTTTTTTTAATGTGACCACCAGCAAACACCAGCATCCACGTGGCTTATGCTGTTCCTGACTCTGAGAGCCTAAGTGGCAACGTGACACACATCCTGCAGTGGGCTGTTTGTATCTTTGAAAGCTCTAAAAGGGTCATGACCATTACCTTAGATAGTGGGGGCACCTGTGCAAGGAGCCAGAGGTCTAGAAGGAACCTGTGTCAGGGCTCCTGACCTCTTGACAACTCCACAGGGAGGTGCAGAGATACTCAGGAGGGAGAGCTGGCAGGTCGTGGGGGCCTGAAGGCAAGGCAAAGGCCAAGGGCCTCACGCAGGGGCAGGTGCCCTATGGAGCCTCATCACCTGGGATGGTGACATCCCATGTCCCCCATCTGACCTCTGGGCCCCTCCCCCTTGCCTTCCTGGAGGAAGTGCTGGGTGTTCTGCCAGGAGCCTGGTGCTCCTTGGAACTATGCATCATGTAAACATGGCCCAAGCCACTGGCCTTTGTCAGAGCAGGCGGGGAGGGGAGACTGGTGAGCTGCCCAGAGCCCTGCTCCTGGTGCTGAGCAGTCCTGCCCTGGCGTCTGCATCCCTGCCTGCCCGTAGCTGTGCAGGATGTGGCTCCGGCACTCTGCCTCCCCTCCTCCTCCCTGCTCATCTCTTTTGTGTGTGAATTATTGATGCGCCCTCCTCGCCCCTGCCTCGCCACTGCAGTGATGGCGTTGGGAGCCTCGCCCAGGAGGCTCATGCTGCCACACCTCTGGCCACAGGAGATGGCCACATGCTTCTGTGCAGATTCAGGTGGCCTTTTCCCTTCCCTCAGCCTGGCCGAAAGGCCTGAGTGGGTTGCCCACAGGAAAGGCCATGGCCCCAGAGCCCAGTGTGGCAATTGGCGGCTTGCACAGAGCCAGTCTTGTGCAGGCTGCAGGGCGCTGGCGCCCACATAAGGGTATTGTTTGCTGAGGTAAAAGGAGTTTTTGTCTCCTTCTGGAGATGAGACAGAGGAAGAAACAATTTCCCCCATTCATCACTAATTCCCCAATTCGAACGGCAGCACATCGCCCTGTGACAAAGTAGATGGCACGACAGGCCTCCCTGCCCGCAGGCCTTCTGGGCACAGGTGGTGGGGCTCAGGTCTGCTCAGACCTGGGGTCACCCTTTGCCAAAGCTGGGGAGGCCTGGGTTTCTGGGACTGTTCAGAAGGACCTGTTTCCTTGGGTGCTTTTCCGAGGTGAGGGACCTACTCTGGAGAGACCTCCTGCTACAGCAGCCAGGTGGGGACAAGAGGGTCTGGCCCCAGGTCTGGAGTGGATACAGCTAGAACGCCTGGCCTGCTCCCCTGCAGTCCTAAAATATCAAGAGCCCAAGAGGGTATCAGCAGCAACTCTCTGGGTACTAGATAAGAGCAGCCCTGGAGGTGGCTGTGTCTGAGGTCATGCAGCCACTCATCCTGGGCCTGCCATTGTCATTTGAGTATGGGGTCAGGTGCCTGTCCATCTCTTCTGTGAATCTGAGGTAGCTGAGGGTCCAGGCCCAGGTACCCAGGCTCGACTTTCTTTTTCCAAATAGTGATGGGGTGGGGGGGTCAACCAGTGCCCCTGTGCAGGCATTGGGCATAGCAGGAGGAAAGAGCCCAGCTCCCAAGTTGTGCCCTTCAGCCCCTGATTGCTTAAAGACTGAAGCAGACACATACGACACAAACCAGCCTTCAGCTAACTTCAGCAGTAAGGAAATTAATTGTTCCCATAGCCAGATAGTCTAGGGCAGTGGTGGGGAAACTATGGCATATGTGTTGTTTTAAGATGAAAGATGTTAATATGTGAGGCCTCCCCCCCCCAAAAAAAAAAAAAAAACCTAAAACCTCAGTGTTCAGGCTTAATTGCACTGTTGACACTTGGTGATATATACGTGCATTTTGACTTACAGTTTGGGCCCTTTCTCTAAAAGGTTTACTAGTCACCGATGGCTGTGGTGGGAGGTGCTGGCTGGGGCACATGTTCACCCTGGAGTCACTGGAAGATTCAGGTGCCTTCACCCAGGGAAGGAGTGTGACTTCTGGAAAGGCAGGAGTGATCCCCCAGAAGCAGCACAGAGGGGGCTGGGCATGGACCATGGGCACAGTCAACACAATAGTATTGTGAGATGGTCACTATGCCAGGAAAAATAGGCAAAGGGGTCAGTGTGTCAGAGCAAGGGAGGGTGCTGGCAAGGGAGATCTTACTGAGATGTGACTTTCCAGCAAAGCCCCCAGATCAGAGGACAAGCCACAGGGACAGCCAAGGACAGCATAGCAGGAGGAGGGGACAGCAAGTACAAAGGTCAGGTCCACACCTGGAGCAAGGTGAGGGGAGCAGTGGGCCCAGGGAGGGTGTCGGGCTGCAGCCAGGATCCAGGATCTCAGTGCTAGCCATGGGTATGGTGGGCCTGCCTCCCAGAGCAAAATGTTGACCCCTTGCCCATTTGGGGCTTTAGCTCTCATGCAAGTCCCAGACCCTTTGGGGCCAACCTCCAGACTACCTTCCCTAGAGTGGTTCTTCAGAGCTCCATCCAGAGCTAGTGCCAGGATGAGGGTAGAGGGCCTCCCTCATGAATGGGTTCAGGCTGGCAGGGGCCAAGGAGAAGAAAGTAGACACTCTCCTTTTTACATCTCAAGGTCCTTGTGTTGATTTCCTGCTTAAAGAGCAAGAGCCAAATAGGGCTGGGGAGATAGCTCTATGGCACAAGTGCCTGCCTGGCAAGTATAAGGTCATGAGTTCCAACCCCAGTCCCATAAAAAAAAATAAGAGCCCAAGGCCAGTAGCCCCTGTCATTTTCTGCTTGTGCCCAGTGGCAGCTTGGTTTGTCACCCAGCAGGTATTGAGGAAAGCAAGGGGTGAGGCCAGAGCAGATCACCCAGGCCTTTTGTCCTCCATCCCTTCCCTGTGCCCACTCCCCATTTGGCACTGTGCCAGGCTCCCTCTGGTCTGAGAGTTGAAGGTAGGAAGTGGGAAAGTTCAAAGTGAGAAGATAGGGGGTATGGGGAGCTGGCTTTTTTTCTTGGAGGAGGTCTACTCCATACCAGGAATTGTCTACATCTTGTAAATCTTATTTTACTGGTGTGAGAGCCATTTTAAAGGGAAATTGAGGCACAGGGAAGAGAAATGGCCCCTACAAGTTTACATAGCCCCTCTGCATCCTGCTAAAACTCACAGGCCTTGGCCAGTGACAGAATGTGGGGCTCCCTTCATAGGCAACTCACAGAAGGTGTCAATCAGTGGGCCAGCCTGAAGATCACTAGCCTG
>PVJA010009625.1:16214-60202 GCA_004027025.1 Myocastor coypus
TTTTTTTTTTTTTTTTTTTTTTTTTGTGGGACCAGGGTTCGAACTCACGACCTTGCACTTGTCCAGCAGGCACTTGTGCCTCGGAGCTATCTCCCCAGCCCCTTTAACCATTTTTTTAACCTTAATCATTTTAAGTAAATAATTTAGAAGCATTAAGTGTATTCATAGTGCCATATTACTAGGACCATTATTTCCTTGTTGTATAGTGTAAACTTTTTCATGACTCTAAAATTCGGTACTTGGGCCCGGCAGAATGGCTCAGTGGTCTAAAGCGCCTGCTTGGGAAAGCTTGGGCGGCTTCAGGGACCGCGGTTCGATCCCCGGCACCACATGCTGCGCCAGCCCTGCCCTTGGGGTGGGCTGAGCCGGCCATAAAAATGAGTGAATAAACAAGCAAAGGTTCTGAAACAATAAATAAATAAATAAATAAATAAATAAAATAAAATAAAATAAAATTCGGTACTCTGTACTCCTCAGGCAGAAACACCCTCCTCCCCCTTTTCCCAGTCCCATGTAACTTACCTGCTTTCTGCTTCTCTGAATTTGCCTATTTCCACCTGATACTACATGCAGATGGAATTGCTCATTCCTTACCCTTTTATGTCAGGAATATTTCCCACAGCATGATGTTCTTAAGGTTCATCTGCCTTGTGTAGCATGTATCCAAGTGTCATTTGTGTGTATGGCTGGCTTGTATTTCATTGACAGGTCACATTTTTTAAATGTTTTTAAATTTAAAAAATTTATTTTATTTTATTTTCTTCGTGTTTGAGAACTTTTGCTTGTTTATCTGTTTTTATGGCCGGCTCAGCCTGCCCTGAGGGCAGGGCTGGCACAGCATGTGGTGCCAGGGATCGAACCACAGTCCCTGCAGCCGCCTGCAGGTGTTTTAGACCACTGGGCCATCCTGCCGGGCCCCAGGTCACATTGTACCTATTTGTTTTATGTAAGGTTTTTCTAAAATGTCATCAATGTCAATCATATATATATATATATATATATATATATATATATATATACACACACACACATATATGTATATATAAATGTTGGAGGGTACCAGGGATCAAACTCTAGACCTTGCACTTTCCAGACAAGATGCTCATGCCCCTGAGCTATCTCCTCATCCCCCAGTTAATGATAATTTAACATCTGGATAATTACATAATGATCTGGATTTCAGGTTTCTTCTGAAACTTTGTATACGTGGCTACATGAGGTCCTGGCTTCTGGTGTCTTAAGCCTTTCATTTGCCTGTTTCCCTTACCAGATTCAGGTGACATCTGAGGACAGGGAAGAGGGTGCTACCACCGGAGCCAGTGCTGTTGTTCTTTGGCCAAGCACCACAGGTCCACACCTTGAGGCGGAGGCTGCCAGCACAGGATGCTTCTGGCCAAATGGCCTCTGGGAGGGGAAGGGGTCCATCCTTCTGCAGCAGGCCTGGTTAGAGAGGCAGAGGGGGGTGATGCTGCAGGCCTTGGGCCTGATGCCCATGGTGAATGTGGTGACAGTTGGCCTGGGCTTCACCAAGGAGCAGGTCCCTAGAGGTGTAGGGTCCTCCAAGGTCAAGCAGGTGGCCTCTGGAAAGAAGAGCTGGGTGGGGTTCATGCTTGCAAGGTGGGCTAGAAGTGGGTCTCCCAGTTCATGGCACCTGGGCACCCATTCGTGTGCCCTAGCTGTAGGCCTTTTGCTCAAGGCTTCCTGGTATGGGAGCAACCCTGGCCAGGGAAGCATGGTGCAGAGGCATCCTTAGAAGAATTCATGTGGCTACTTCCCTCCCCACCCTGAGGTGACCTTGAAGGCCAGCTGTACTCCCAGCTAGAAGGAACGTGGCAGGCAGAGCCCACAAAGTGTGAAGTTGGTGGGGCTGGGCAGGCTAAGAGTACATAGCAGGTCCTGCATGTGTGGTACACCAAGGAGCCATGAGAGGGCAGGGCAGAAAGAAGACCGGCTGTGGTTTGGCAGGTGGAGGGTAGTGGGCACCCTCACCATATCTCATTCTCCAAGTTCCCCATGAGGTTTGGTGCTGTGCATCTGGCCTACCAGAAGAGCTGACAGCCTCCTTGCAGTCCTCGCTTAGGCTCTCCATCTGGGACAGGGCCAACACACAGTAGGTGTTCAGTAAACACCACCAGGCGTTTTGTTCATTCCACCTAAGTGTAGACTTCTTGGTGGAAATAGGGCTACAAGAAAACCAGGTAAGAGGAGGGACCCTGGAATACACCAGGAGTGAATGGGCCAATAGGGAACTGCTGGGGATCCAGGCTAGCTTGCTGCAGAGTCCACAGGACGGAAGGGAGCTCTGGAGCCAGACTGCCCCGACGAGGTGGTAGTGGTGGAGGCAGGCGTGAGCGGCAAAGCCTGGCCCAGTGAACCTGCTGCAGCCGAGGGGGAGGGGTGCCACTGCTCCGCTTTTTTCCCATCCCCCTCTGCCCAGGGCTCAGGCTGCTTGATAGGCAGCCTGGTCCCGCCCCCAGGCAGTCAGAAAGCCAGTGATTGGTTGGGATCCTAGAGCCGCTCGGTAGCCATGGGGACGCTCCGGAGGTGCGCGGGGCCCCAGCACCAGGACTAAATCTTCATAATCTGCCGGCTGAGAGGATGGGGGTGGGGTCCATCACGACCCTGACCTGGAGGAAGGGATGGTCAGGGATCCCTGTGGTCACCCGTCCTCCACCGGGCTAGGTGCTGGGACAGAGTTGCCAGGTCATCTGGGTGCCACCAGGAACGACGCGAGTATTTACCTGAGTGTGACCCCTAGAGTTCCACAGTAGCATGGTCTCAGCTGAGCAAGCAGGAGGCTGGAGCAGATGGGAAGAGACCTAAAATTTAGCTGTGCGTGTCTAGTCCTCCAGAGTTAAAAGTTTATTCTTATACAGGCAATGCTGGGCTCTGTCCAGCAGAGGGTGCCCAACCTCAGGAAAGTAGAGATGGCCCATTGAGATCCAGGGATGCAGACACCAGGCCACGCAGCCCTGGCTTGACATGAGCAAAACCAGCTGGTTATGCACAGAGGACAGAGCTGCAGGGCACTGTGTCTGTGGTTAGGCTACCAGGGTCAGCCTGGGCCTGAGTGCATCAGGGCATAAGTGACTGTAGAGTCAGGATGAATCATTCTTCCTCAGGCAAAGGAAGACGCTTTGGGAGGGGCTGTGAGGATGTGAAGGGCCAAGGCAGTGCTGATCAGAGGACCAGGGTAGGTGGGAAGAGAAAATTCTGCACCCTCTACGGGTGCCCAGGTACTGCCAGCAAGCTATTTCCAGACTCTGAAAGTGACATTGGTGGGTTTGCCGGTCAGGAGAATTCTCCATGCTTGCACAGCCCTCCCCCACTCCCTGCAGCTGCTCTGCTCTTGATGGCATAGCAGCTCTCTCCAGCCGTGCCAGGCTGTGGGGCTGGGTTGTAGCTGACGTCCTGGAGCCTCTGGTATAGAGCACAAGCACGGACCTGCTTGCAAGGAGGTCTGGGGCAGGCACACAGGGCAAGCACTCTCAGGTCTTGGGGGAGGGGCCAGTGCTAGGCCTCAACCCTCACCTCCCGTTCCAGATGATTCCTCCTCCGAAAGTGGCAGTGGCAATGGCTCCTCCACGCTAAACCCATCCACGTCAAGCAGCACACAGGGCGATCCCGCCTTCCCTGAGATGAATGGCAACAGTGCTGCGGCCCCCATGGACTTCACTTCCACTGCTGAGGACCAGCCCATCAACCTGTGTGACAAGCTCCCGCCAGGCACAGCGCTGGGCACACCCTCTTACTCCTCTGATGGCTGTGGCACCGATGGGCTTCGGAGCCGTGTCAAGTATGAGGTGAAGACTACTCCTGAGGTGTGTGGAGCCTTAGGCCATGAGCCTCCACATCATATGTGTGGTACTTAGCTGGAGCCAGCCCTGTGTGACAAGAAGCTGGGGCATTGGTGTGGCAACTTTACTGTCATTTTCCTAGAGAGACTGTTTTAGGAGATGGCTTGGTGTGTGGTGCTGGAGTAGGTGTGGAGCCTCTGTGAGTCATAGTAGATCCTATCAGAAAAAGCAGCGCCGGGCGTGGTGGCGCACGCTTGTAATCCCAGCACTCGGGAGGCTGAGGCAGGAGGATTGGTGCAAGTTCGAGACCAGCCTGGGCTACAAAAGTGAGCTCAGGACCAGCCTCAACTGCACAGCAAGACCCTGTCTCAAAAAGACAAAAAAAAAAAAAAAAAAAAAAAAGAAAAAGGGCTGATGGCTCCTGCCTCAGTAGAGGTGGAAAATAATGTGTGTCTCTTTGATCTGTTCACCTCCTCTGGGACAAAGTCTATTTATATCTTTTTTTTTTTTCCTTTTTGTAGGACCAGGGTTCAAACTCATGACCTTGCACTTGCCAGGCAGGTACTTGTGCCATCGTGCTATCTCCCCGGCCTCTAAAGTCTGTTATAAATAACAGCAGAAAGCACTACATTCAGTGCAGAAGGCACAAAAACCTCTGACCTCCTGGTTTCTCTGCCTACCTTTTTCCCCATTTTACAAAAGGCACAGAAAAAGCCTTAAGCCCCAGAGGAGTAGTGGGTGGTGCTCCTCCCTTAAGCAGGCTGATGGGAAGAGACAGGTGGCAAGGTAGGTGCCTCATTGGACCACCTTCACTTTCACCTGAAACCTTGGGACGCTATGGTAGCACAGTGCAGTGCTATTGGGAACCAGCTGTCCCAGACTATCTTCCTTAGCCTTGTAGCCTAGGATTCCAGTCATGAAGCCCTGGGCAGGTTCTTCCTCAGCCCTGGACTGACTTCTCTTTCATAGAGCAGGTCAGTAGTTGTCAGGGATAGTTGTCTCTGTGTGTCTAGTTCAGGCCACCCTCGGGAACTTGGCGAGAGGCAGGTGTTGGCTAGAGCTGACTTTCGTTTGACAAGTCCCTTATGTTACAGAGGTGGCTCAGGCCTCAGGCATCAAGGAAGTAAGATAGGGAGCATGAATGCCCCCAGAAGTTCTCTTAAGAGTTTGTTTTCTCATCTCTGCCTGAGCCCTGGCTGATGGGTTAAACAGTAGCTTGAAAGTGTGACTTGCCTAGAGCCCTCTGGCCATTTGGGAACCAGCACTGTGCTTGGCCAGTCTTGACTGCATTTGTGACTCTGGGAACCCGATGTGTGGGCATGGGAAGAGAGGGCTGATGGACAGTAGAGGGAACCAGGGGGGCAAGGCCATGTGCATCTTCATTGATATGACCTTCAGTGAACCCTGGGTCCTTCCAGGCTATGCAGCAACCAGGCATCTGATCATGCAGATTATATTACTTGGGCCCAGCTTACCCACTAGATACCAGTGCCATTCAGAGCAGGGCCATGATGTCAGGACTCATCACAGGTGCAAACTTTCTAAAAGGCAAATAGCAGGGCCCTGAAGGCAGGAGACAAGAGACAGGTAGCATGGAACCTGGACCTTGAGGGACAGCAGGATAGCAAGCAGAGAGGAAAGCAGGGAGCCATCAGCCAAGGAGAGATGGATGAGGGTCTTACTGAGGTGGGAGCTGAAGACAGGGATCCCCCCCCCCCCCCTTGGCTGTAGGACAGGTGGGGCAAACAGGCAGGCTAGATCTGGCTCTGTCTCCCCTTTCAGCACTAAGGTCAGTGTTTCCTGGCTGTGTGTGTGTGTGGTGGTGGGGCTAACACATTGCCTAATGGCTCTGTCACCTTGGCTGGCTCCTTCTCCCAGCCCATCTGTTTCTCTTCCCTGACAGCACACTTGCTGCTCTGGTGACAACACAGTTGTCAACTCAGGGTTGTAGCCCATTAGGGATCAGGGAAGAAAGCCCAGAGCAACAACAGATCTTGGCACCCAGAGGAACACAGCTAGTAAGTGGGAATCCTTTCTGCAGCTTTCATACAGTGGGGTGCTAGTTGGGTACCACAGAGGAAACTGCTCCCCACTAACCTGCTGCCTCCAGCAGTAAGGCCCATGTACTGTCTGTGCCCTGTCTTGTCTGTCCTGAGCAGCCAGGGAGCTGCCCCCATCACGGATGAAGGGAGCAGGAGGGAATAGTGACTCTGGAGGTCCTCTCACCAGTTGCTCACATGGCAGCAGAGTATGCTTGGCTGCCCTCATCCCAAGCTCGCCATGGCCTACAGGCAGCTGTCTGATCGGCCCCTCTGCCTATCACCCTTCTTGCAGTCACCCCCCTACAGCTCTGGGAGTTATGATTCTATCAAGACCGAGGTCAGTGGCTGCCCTGAGGACCTGACGGTGGGCCGGGCACCCACAGCAGATGAGGATGATGATGACCATGATGACCACGAGGACAATGACAAGATGAATGACTCCGAGGGCATGGACCCTGAGCGTCTCAAGGCCTTCAACGTGAGTACTGAGCAGGGCTACGTCAGGTCAGGGTGGAGCCTTGGTGGTAGGAGCACTGTTCCGATGGCCTGTGTCTCCTGTAGATGTTTGTACGCCTCTTTGTGGATGAGAACCTGGACCGCATGGTGCCCATCTCCAAGCAGCCCAAGGAGAAGATCCAAGCCATCATTGAGTCCTGCAGCCGGCAATTCCCAGAGTTCCAGGAGCGAGCCCGCAAGCGCATCCGCACATACCTCAAGTCCTGTCGGCGCATGAAGAAGAATGGCATGGAGATGGTGAGTGCCCCCCTGTACCCCACCTTCCCCAGGGCGAGCCACTACTGACCTCAGCCATACTCCTGGGATTCCTGAGTGCCCTATAGCCAGACATTTTACCAAAACTTACTGGTAGCTTCAGAAGCCAATAAATAATCCCTGTTTCATGAATGGGGAAACTGAGGTCCCTAATGGTTACACAGCTCTATAAACTAAGGTGCCAGAGTCCAAACATGCCTACATCACCCATCTGGGTCAGGGTCTCTGTATAGGCCCAGGACCCCACCAGATCCATCCCTGTTCTGCCTGCAGACCAGACCCACACCTCCCCACCTAACCTCGGCCATGGCAGAAAATATCCTGGCAGCTGCCTGTGAGAGTGAGACGAGAAAAGCAGCCAAAAGGATGCGCCTGGAGATCTACCAGTCCTCACAGGTAGCTCCTCACAGCCAGACACCCCCTGGGGGCCACTCCAAAGAGACCATCAGTCATCCCCAGACATGGGCCTTGGGTACAGAAGCAGCTGGGAGGACCATCAAGTGGGAGGAAGGGGACAGACAGAGGGAGGCGCCAAGAGGTGGTGAAGGGTAGAGGAAACAGTCACAGAAACCCTACTGAGCTCATAAAAGGAAGTCTGTACTTCATCCTGAGAACAGAGGATTTCAAGGTCTTCAGGAGTGACACGCACAGAGATAAGCAGAGTGAAAGGAGATGCCTGGGGCCAGGGCAAGTTGACCAGGGAGATGGAACAGTCAGAACAGGTCAGGCTACAGTGTTGGTCCCAGGATCCCAGTCTTTGTCCACCCCATGTCCCAGGGAGTATAGAGCTTGCTGCCCCTTACTTTCCCCACCACTACATGCTTGCCTCTGCAGGATGAGCCCATAGCCCTGGACAAACAACACTCCCGGGACTCTACAGCCATCACCCACTCCACCTACTCACTGCCAGCCTCCTCCTACTCCCAGGATCCTGTGTATGTAAATGGTGGCCTCAACTACAGCTACCGTGGCTATGGGGCTTTGAGCAGCAATCTGCAGGCCCCTGCTTCCCTGCAGACAGGAAGTCACAGTAATGGTGAGTAGAAGAGGCTCAGGCTCCTGACCAGCACCTAACTCATTCTACACTGCAGCCCCAGAAAGAGGAGGTGTGGGAGAAAGCAGGGGCCAGTGATTCCCCATTTTACAAGCTCAGCTACTCCTCAGACTAGGCGGCCAAAAGAACTTTAGCTGGTAAAAGAGAAAACCTCCAGCTCCCTTATCACAGATGCTTATACCAGCGCTTCCTGCAGACTGTCCTTGGTTCCATTCCTTACAAAGTCCTTCTGAGCTCAAGCACAGACCCTGTTCTCTTTTAGGGCTACGTTTTCTGCAAGAACACCCCCAATTTACACACCTGGGCCAGGAAGGATATACTGCATTTTCCTAGGCCAGGCCCCATTTGGCTTTCTGAGTGCTTCAACAGGTGTCTCAAGGTCTTGGCCATGGTCTCTTTATGCATAGAGCCCATATCCAAGTCACCTGGGTGATGGTCAGCCATCTGTTTTCTCAGCTCCAGGCCCCTAAGCTGGGTGACTCAGCCAGTACTTCCTAGGTGGCACTTCTGTGGGTGAGACACAGACTGTGACAGCAAAGCAGTCCTGGCAGGGAGCCCCTGATAGGTTGTAAGCATAGAAGAGCTCTAATATGTATTTAGTCTGTATCAGTCTGCTTCTGAGGTGAGAGGGCAGGAGGCGGCAGCAGTATGCTTGGGGGTTGCTGTTCCATGAACAGGGAGTGAGGAGGAGTTGAGGACATCCAGTTATTACTTGAGCAGTAGGCAGGGAGTACTGCCCACAGGCTGGGGAGCCCTGCCTCATCTTAGCTGAACATGCCTAAGAATTCCTAAAGTCTTGCCCATGGCTGTGGGGAAGACCCCTCACTCTCCTTGGACAGCAAAGGAGAGAGCCAGTCTCTAGCCACAGCAGAAAGCTCAGCTCAGTTCCTTCTCACCGCCCTATTCTAAGTCTATAATAGCACCCCAAGCCCCATGCTCACTGCAGACTCATAACAAGGAAGCATGCACAGGTCCCTGGAAGATTCCTGCCTGGGCTTAACTTCTCATCCCTTCTAATGCTTCTTAACCTAAAATAAGAGACTGCCTGGCCCTAATCCCTGCAGCAAGGCACAGTGGCCAGCACAACAAGGTACAGGTAGCTATCTCAGGTGGCTTCTCTCTCTCAGAAAGAAGCCCTAATGAGAAAGGTTAAAACTCCCTTCTCAAATACATACAGGGAGTCTGAGGCCCAAATGAGAGGTTAGGAGGGTCAACCTGTTGGTTACCTGGGCCCTCCCGGGCAGCAGACTACAGTGAAAGTCTATCTGGTGCCATCAAACATGGTTACTTTCAGGGCTGCAGCTGCTAGACAACCCTTGGGAGGGGGCAAGACCTAATGGCATTCCCTCACCCTGTTCACACCCACAAGGTCTGAGTAGCAGCCAGATCTTTTAAGGGCAGATAGCTAGCTCTCTCCATTTGTGCTTCCTGGGGCCATAGCCTTCAATCTGTCCATACCAGGCTCCTCAGAGTCAGGAGATACAGTCACTGCAGCCACCCCTGTCCTATGACTACTGATGTCTCTTTTAAAGAACACTGAAGCTGGGCTTGGGTCAGGGATGTAGCTCAGTGGCATAGCACCTGCTTGGCAAGTGTAAGGCCGAGTTTGATCTCTCTCTCTCTCTGTCTCTCTCTCACTCACACACACACACACACCTTAGTGGCACACAACTACAATCTTAGCACTCTGGGAGGATGAGGCATGAGGATCACAAATTTGAGCCTAGCCAGGACAATTTTTTTTTTTTTTTTTTTTTTTTTTTTTTTAAGGGAAGGGTCTACAGGATTTTCAGGGTCTTACTACTAGATTGGACTTAGTGATCTGCCTGTTTACAGTGTCCCAAGAGCTGGGATTACAGGCATAGGCAACCACGCTCTGTCTCAATTGCCATTTTAGCTCGTCCCAGGTACAGGACTGGCATGGCAGGTGCTTTAATCTGCTGAGCTGTGTAGCTGATTTTTTTTTAAACTATGTACTTTTTTATGTTATGGCTGGCTTAGCCTGCCCTGGCACAGCATGTGGTGCTGGGAATCAAATTGCTGTCCCTGCGGTTGCCTAAGCGGGCGCTTTAGACGCTGAGCTATCTCACTGGCCCCCAATTTTTTTTTTCCTTTTTTAAGTGGAAAACAAACTAAAAAATAGGAGTGGGAAGGTCTAGGGGTCCATCCTCAGCACCACACATACACTACCACTAAGCTTTTGAGTCCAGCAGTTTTTGAGGAAAAAGACAGGCAGCCACATAGCAGTAGAGCTGCCCAGTTCCACTTCTCTCTCATCTGCAGCTTTTCAAGTGATGGTTAAATCAGTTTGGTGCCTTGGTTATGCAGTGAATTAATGGCTTAAAGCGCTTCACTTTGTTCATTATGCGGTCATTGGAAGATGGAAATCAGCTTAGAGGCTCTTTGTGTCCTGTCCTGTTGTTCCACTAGCCCCCTGGCAATCACCAACAACTTGAGCTGCAGCCAGAGCCCATGTGAGGATGTCCAGGACCTCCTTTACAGGCTTTAGCTACAGGGGTGTGTGTGTGTGTGTGTGTGTGTGTGTGTGTGTGTGTGTGTGATGGATACTCAGTGCAGTGGAAAATAATAAATGGAGATGAAGGAAAGTGTGGTACCCTGGGTCACTGCTTATGTTAATGCAGCAATGGCTTTGGCCACCCCAAGCATTGCCTGGAAGGACAGTTATCCACAAAGAACCAAACCTTCTTTTCCCCATCCTTTTGGGTCCTGTCCTTTTAATATCCAAAGCTTTTAGAGGTGACCAGTGAGGAAGCTGTTTCCTCCTTGGCTGCTGTTTTCAGCAACACGCTGGCCCTGCTCCTTCCTCCTGTTTGGGGTTAGCTGTTCCCTTAACTTTCAGCTCCAGGGACCTTTTCCTCAATATCCACATTATCTGGTTAGAAGGAAAATCATTTCATATGACAAACTTCAACCATAGAACCCCAGCTTCATTCTCTAACTGGAGCTGTACGAGCTTCTTTTTAGCAGCAGTTGTTCTCCCCCTCACATCCTACAGTGTTACTTTTCATCTAGGTGTTTGCAGTCACAGGAGCTCATTCATTTCTAGTTGGTAAACATAGCCACTGTAGGTGCAGTCATTGTCAAGGACGGCCATCAAGCAATGCAGTAGTGAGAAGATGGTTGCTAGCTCAGCAGAGCCTCATACACCTGTGGGATGCCACCTGTGAGATCCACATGGGGAAGGCAGAGAGTGACTGGAGTCTGAACTAGCTAGTGAAGCAAAGGGACCAGCTCCTGCATGGGCCAGATCAGTTATTAGGCTGTACTTGTGCTGAACACCTTGAGAGGAAGGCCTTGCAATCTCTAGATGCCATGCTGTCTGCCTGTCCCAGTGGGTTGGGTGTAACTCTGTTTCTGCCTTTGGAGGCTGAAAAGTCTTTCCTTGGCACCCTAGCTAGTACTGAGTGTTTCATGGTCCTCACTGAGGCTCCTGCTCACAAGAGCAGCCTTGCTGTGTGAGACTGGAGGCTTAGGGAAGAACTTGCCCATGAAGTGGCAGAGCTGGGCTTGACCCATCCTGGTGACCTCAGAGCCAGCAGCCCACTCTTTAAAGCTGTTTGGGAACAGCCAAAGGAATGGCCCGAGGTTCCTTCCCCCACCACACACGGTCTGCCAGCAAAGGGCAGACAGCAGACAAGTTTCTTCAGAAAACCTCTCTAGGTCCTGTCCTGCCTTGCCTGTTCTGACCCTGTCCTGCTGTAGCAGCATTAACTTTCTGCCTCACTTAAGCACAGAACTCAGAAGGAGATTTGAGGTGCTGAGGCCAGTGATGGGGCAGGTATTAGGCAGAGTGGCCTATCTCCCAGAAACCAGGTGGGGGATGGGTCTGGTCTGCTCCTTCTTTACTGTCTTTTCCTCTCCACAGGACCCACAGACCTCAGCATGAAAGGTGGGGCCTCCACCACCTCTACCACCCCCACCCCCACCCCCTCCAGCAACAGCACCAGCAGGACCATGCCCGCTGCCCAGCTCAGCCCCACCGAGATCAGTGCTGTGCGGCAGCTCATCGCCGGCTACCGGGAGTCTGCAGCCTTCCTGCTGCGCTCTGCAGATGAACTGGAAAACCTAATTTTACAGCAGAACTGACCCCCAGCACCAGGCGCACTACCTTAGGAAAGGAGGGTGTCCCAGCCTGGACACCAGTTGGTACATTTTGTTTTCTGAAAGAGGTGGGATCCAAAAGAGCTGATTCTAGCCACACTCCAAGCACCTGAGACTTTGGGCACAA
Source organism: Myocastor coypus (assembly GCA_004027025.1). Classification (NCBI taxonomy): domain Eukaryota; kingdom Metazoa; phylum Chordata; class Mammalia; order Rodentia; family Myocastoridae; genus Myocastor; species Myocastor coypus. Next base: position 28,128 of record PVJA010009625.1, read on the forward strand.
GGACACTTTTTTTTTGGAACCTCACCACACGGGTGCTCTAACCTGCTTGGAAGAGGCCAATGGGGCAGCTCTGGAAAGGTTGGGGCTCCCCTAACAAGGCGCTGGAGCTGCAGCTCTGTTTAGAATCACCTTCCTGGACCCTGATGTTAGAATTCCACCCCCAGATAATTACCTTTCAAGTCTTAGGTGAGCAGAATTGCATATTTATTGAGAAAAACAAAGTGGACCCTTTCTTCCTCTCCCTCAGTAATTTATTTTTCTGAAAATGGATTCTTTTGTGTTTGTACAGATTGCCAGTCTGTGTCTGTCTGATCAGAAGGATGTACCCCTGTACCTAACATTCCATATCACTACACTGATGCAGGCTGGGGACTGGGGGGGGGGGGTACCAGGATGGCTGTCCCTCTGAGTGCTCAGTACACTCTGAGGAAGGCTACCACCCCTTGGCCAAACTGTCCTGTTGCAGATCTCAGTCCTGCCATAGGGATGCTACCAGGCACCATCAAGCAGGAAGACCTCGTCCACACCACTGCAAAGTAAAAAAGGCATCTCACACTTCCACAGAGCCCCAGTCACACGGTCACCTGTATTCTACCTCACACTTGAGCATGGGCTTTTTCCAGGATGTGCCCTGAGCCTGTTCTGAACAGTTGTCTCCCCAAGTCCCCTAAACAATGTGTCTGCTTGGAAGGTAAGTCAGATTGGGTGTCTAGAAGCCAGAGTCTGAGACAGGGTCCTGTCTCTCATAGTCTTACAGTTAGCAGCTTTCTGCTTAATAAGATGGAGTGCTGGGAGATGGCACCTGGTCACTAGGGTCCTGGACCTCACCTTGCTGCCAGGGAGCAGGTCTGAACACTTCTCTGCATAGACTGGGGCCTCAGACTCCTGCTGAGAAGATCCTACTTAAGGGTAAGCTCTGGCTGTCAGGAAGCTATGAGTCTTAGGTGGACTGTAGCTCCTACCCCTTGCCTCATGGTTGGAATAAAGGGATCATCAATGAAGTGGAGAAGCCTACAAGAAACCTAGACTCTTTGAGTGGGAAAAGGGCAAAAGGAAAAGGTTGGCCTGGTTTCCTTCCTCCCTGATAGGCACTTCCTCTTGCTCAGTGCAATACTTACTAGTGCTGCTAAAACCAGGGATTCACCCAGACCTCAGTAGGCCCATGGGGCCTCTCCATGCAACACTCTAGCCATGACAGCAGCTTTCTGCTGCCCGCCCCTGCCAAGAACTGGCAGAAGCCCTGTTGCCTTTCCTCCCTCACAGCAAAGAGGCCCCAGGGGAGCCAGGGCCAAGTAGACCCTTAAGACAGCTGCAGAGAACCACTCAATGTCAGAACAAGCACCCCTTTCCAGGACAGCTTGTCTGCAGCAAATTGCTCATTGCAGCCACGGCCCCACCTCCTGGCACTGTGGCAAAACACCCCTCAGGAGGGCTGCACAGGCAGTGCTGGTGTGGATGTCCCACCCTGCTCAAGATGCTTCAGGAACTGCAAGGCAGGGTATCCCCACACTCCCCTCCAGGGTTGGGGGTGGTTCCTTTTGTGGCCTGCAGCACTCACCCAGCCACACCACCTCTGCCTTCCCTGTGACTGATCCCTAGGTCTCTGATCAGGGCAACAATACCTGAGAGCCCCCTTAGCACAGCACAAACTCCAGTGCCCAAGACCTCTCCCCACCAGCCTTCCACATGCCCAGCCCCTACCTGCTCAGTACGACTCTGAACATTTGAATTTGTGTAAATATTTATTTTTGTGTGTGAACAATACTACAAATTAATCAGTAGACCTTTTGCAAAATGTTACCCTAGGCAATTTGTGGAAATCTTAATGTTAAAAGTTGGCAGAGACAATCGCCACCGTACAAATCCTGGTGTCAGTTGCTCAATATGTCATTTCTCCTCCCAGAGGCAGTATCCAAGCAAAACACAAATGGATTGCATTTCTTGGCAGATGGAGTGTAAGATTGAGAAAGGCCTTCTTCCTCTATCCCCATAGGACCTGACCTAAAGATCAGCAAAAGCTGGATGCCCAGTGTTCTTGAGCACAAGCTGTCTTAACCACCTTCAGCCTGCCCTCTGAAGCGGCTATGAGCATAGGTTCCACATGTTTTAAGATAAATGCCAGTGCTGGTGGCCCACAGGCCTCCAGGATGGTATTCCATCATGGTAACCCCACTTCTGAGGTGTGCTTCTACATAGAAGCTATATTTGAAACCTCAGAGATGGCTGGCTGATTCAGGGGCAAACTACTGAATGGAAATAGGATTCCATTAGCTAGCTTTGTCAGGGAACTTGATCTTTTGTTTTTGTTAAAAAAAAAATGCAGCTTCTAGCCTACTCTCCCACTCCTGACTTGGAAAGCACCACAGTTGGTTCTGATGGATCCATAGCTCACTGCTGTGCACCCTCCATGAGAAGTTGTCCTCTACCAGCAGACACTCGCAAAGCCTCATCCCACCGCCAGTTACATTGTATGCATGGCCTCAGGTAAAAGTCATCACTGGGAACCCTAAATTCAAAAGGAAATGCAAAAGTAGGGGGCAAGAAGAGTAAAATTTGAAAAAGCAGGCACCTTTGTCTTACTGGCAGGTCAAGTAACACCCAGCCACACTAGTAATAGTGTGTGTGACCCATCTGACAATTTTTTCGTCACCACTCAAAAGATGGACAGTGTATTCCTAAGGATGGTGTTGGGGAGAGGAACTAGCAGGGCTGGGAGAGTGTCTGAATTTCCAACAGGTACAACCCACCTGTTCCTCCCTATTCTCAAGGGCCACGTATGACTGACTCCAGGGGTGGTTACAGGATTAATTACCAGTTCATCTTCAAAATGCTGCTTTGAACTCAGAGGGTTGATACTTTTAATTTGTAATTTTTTGTAAAACTTTTTACACAATAGTAAAGTATTTCACCAGAATACCAGTTTCAATCCGTCCGTGGTCTGATTTTTATATAATTTAGTGGTGCTTTAGAAACTTTGTTTTTGTTGTTTCTGAGCTCAACAGCTCAATCCTTTTTCGCCTGTATCTACCTAAGACCAATGTGAACCTTTGTATTTTTTGCTCCTAATTTTGGACTCAGTGAAAGTGTACTGTTTACATGTACAGATGCCCCCAGTCCCTGTGTGTTCTGCAAGACTCACCCCTTGAGGAGGAGGATGCACCTCACTAAACTCATCTGCTTAGCAAAGCCACAAAAAACCTTTTACCTGTTTCCACCTAAAAATAAAAATCTACCCACATAAAACTCAGATCTGCTGTAAAACACTTTCTGCCTGGTAGATGGCCCACCCATCTGCCTTCATTATATGTCCTATAGAAGCAGAGGTCACAAGAGACCTCCTGTTAGCCACATAACAGATGAAAGGTGAAGGCACGACTTCACCGTCATGCTCTGGGATGAACTTGTTTCTGAGCAACCTGGCAATGGAAAGGTCAAGATGATGCCAGTGGCCTTCAGGACTAAGCCAACCAGAATTTAGGAACAATTCATGATGTCCCTAATCCTCTAGCATAATTTAGGGATGTTATGGAAGGAAATAGCAAATTCATGTCTGAGATGACATTTTAACTTTAGTGCAGATAGTGTAAACAATTCTGTAGGGTTCCTCTTGAGGCAGCTCATTCATGAGCCACCACCTCTTGAAAGTGACGGGATACAAACAGTAAGTATATGGCACTTGTGGCAAGCAGTGGATGGTACCAACTTTTAAAGGCGACTATTAATCAATGACTTCACCTCTAAATTTTATTTTTACAGATATGCACCTATGCAACTTAATGTGGCTCTTCTAAGCAGGTGTGGACTTCCTCCTCAATACTCTCTATAAAAAGTATTTGTGTTCTGTATAGTGAGTTTTTCCAGTAAACGTGGCTTAATATTTTAATTCTTAGAATGTGTCTTCTACGTGATGCAACTAAATTCTGTTTTGTTTGTGGAATGACTAGCACAGGCCGACTCCCTCTCCCTCACCTACCAGAAGACCAATGAGCTGTTAATCGAGCTGTTATCTCCATGGTATTACTGCTAAATGCACTGATTTCATATGTATGTGGAACCTTTTCCTTTTGAATCTGTATATCATATATAAGACTGAATCTACTTAATAAACACTGAACAAATGGAACACTGTGCTCCTTTCAATAGCAGCAATGTTACCCAACTCTTGTACTTCCCCAGTCTAGTTTAACACCAGAACATCTTTGTTCTGGTAGATTTCCCCTTTTCCTAATCAGTAATCTAGCACATGAAGTTCCTTCCTATGTTGTCTGTAACGAGTAAACCTCTAATTCTGGTTCTGCACCTAGTCTGTTAGAAAATGAAGGAACATTTCCAGGATGCTGCCAGGTGACCAGCACAGCAACACAGGTGGCAAGTCCTCTGCACTGTACTTTGTCTCAAAACCACACTTAAATAAATATTAGGGTTACACTGGATATAAGGTCACCCTATTGTGCAACTAGCCAACTAAAACCAAATTCCTAATGCAATCTGTAGGTGCTAGTTTTAGGAAACTAAGCAAACATGATGCCTGGTTCTGTACCTTCAGTACCTGGTATTTTATTCTAAGCAAACCCCTGAATTCTACTGGAGTAAAACAAAAGTTCCATCCCCCCCCCCCAAGTTTACCTGTGTACACATTTTCAATTCATCATGCATCACAAGGCTAAGCTTTAAGGGAAAATTGTAGGAATATAGTGGGAACAAACTGTCACGGGCTTTAAATCAATTTTGAGTTAAAAGCAGATTTTACTGTTCAGTGTATACATGCACACACCTGTATTAGCACTTGCCATTAATAAAACCTCTTATTTACTAGTGTAAGAATCCAAAGAAAGATTGAGCCTGTGTAGTAACCAAGTACATGCGTTGGAGGATGCTCAGCACCTCGTAATTCTGGGGCTGAGCCAAGCTTCAGACAGATGTAGGTATAGGGGAAACAAGATGGACCTCTACCTCACATTTCCCAGTGGATGTGGGGGTCAAGGGCCAAATCCACAGTGATGCCATGATGCCAAGAAAATTCCTGTCCAACTGAAATTACCACTCTGGAGATTCGCTACACTGAGACCCCCCACAACCTAGGACAGCATCTCTAGAATACAGTTGCTTTGTGCAGATCCCAGGGCCTGCTGGCCAGCTCACACTTACCTCCAGAATCACTGCTGTTCATCACTCCCTGGAGTACTGGGATCACTGGGAAAAGCCACTTGAGGACAGATAAGTGCTGGTTGTTCCAGTCTGGCTTCTTCAAACAGCTCTCCAGACCACTGCTGTTAACAGTGGACACAGGACATTAACAAAAGGGAAATGCCCTCTTAGAACAGTTACATAAAATGCACTCACAAAAGTCAAACCTTCCTTTCACTTAATAAAGGGAGAACTTGCATAGGCAGGCTTTTATATATTTTTTGTCTTTTTGAGCTAGGGTCTTGCTATGCAGTTCAGGCTGGCCTTGAGCTCACTTTCGTAGCCCAGGCTGGTTTCGAACTTGCACCGATCCTCCTGCCTCAGCCTCCCCAATGCTGGGATTATAGGCATGTGCTACCACGCCTGGCCTTTTTTTTGGCGGGACTGGGGTTCAAACTCATGATCTTGTACTTGCCAAGCAGACACTTGTGCCATGGAGCTCTTCTCAGCCCCTAGGCAGGCTTTTTAAAAAAAGATATTTAAAATGCACTATAAAAGCTTAACAGTTACAGGGGGAAAGAACAAAAGTTCTTGCAAGGTCCCATCATCTCTTTATTGAGTTTTTGTATAAATGGAGATGCTGTTAGGTTTATCAGCCAGGTTGTTAACATGGAGTTGGAACACTCTCTATCCCTCTAAATAGTATGCGACATTTTCAATACTTACCGAAACGTCTCCAAAACAGTGATGTGCAACAACTAAGGAAAGCAGCAAAGTCAATGGCACTGTGTGTAGTAAGCACGGGTCTTGCAGTGATTTACTTTCCAGGCTTTCCAACTGATGCAGAGACAAGAAGACTATGGGAACTCTCAAATTTGTGTTTTAAATTGCAATCTCCAAGGTCACAAATCCAACCCTTTCTCCAGCTTCAAAGTGCACCTGCACACAAGGACAGCCCAGGCATCTGCCTTTCACAGCAGGTTGACCCGTGGGTCCAGAGATATCTGTTGCTCTGTTCAACATGTGTGTATAATGAATGGACCTTGCTTGCAAGCAGGGTCTTAATTCTACAGTAAGTTGTCCCAAACAAATTAATGGTGTCACAGCAGGCCATTAGGATATTATTTTCATACACTAAAGCATCCGGTTTCCTCATAACCATTTGAGTAAGCAAGACTTTTCTAAATATTATCTAATCTCAGCACCACATTCAAATGTAGCCTTAGGGGGCCAGGGAGATAGCTCAATGTAATAAGTGCTTGCCTGACAAGCACAAGGTCCTGATTTCAATTTCTGGTACCGGGGGAAAAAAGAAAAGAAAGGAAGAAAATCAAATGTAGCCTTAGACAAAAAACCAGGTGTAGGGGCTGGGGAGATAGCTCTGTGGCACAAGTGCCTGCCTGGCAAGTGCAAGGTAGTGAGTTCAAACCCCAGTCCCACCAAAAAACCAAACAAAACAAAAAACCAGGCATCAATCTCATAGCCTGCATCTGCCCTCAGTGCAACACACCTCAAATCCCAAAGCCCCCTCGAAACCAAAGGTGAGGCAAATGGCAATCAGCTGTTCAGATTTCTACTGTAACATCACAGTGCTATTACTATATGGACCTAGCATAAGCTAATCAGCACTATTTCCTAAGTGGGTGGCACCAGCAACCTGATGCAGAACTAGCACCATCCAAAGACAGGGCAGCTGACACACGTTAAGGGGTGTGACTCAGGTCCACAGCATTACTCTAAAGCATTATACTACCTGCCCCCTGGCTTAGATAAAATCAGCAAGGTTCAGTCCCCACCCTGATTTCTAAAACATTTTAACCTCCTGCAGGTACAAGTGGACAAGGAATGCTGAAACTCAAAAGGCAGAAGTATACACCAGCACCACTGAGCATTCACCTAGTCACCAGATCTACTTAATAGATTTTCAAACAGCAGCACTGTAAAATGGCAACTAAGGCTGGCTCACTCAAGGGGTATCCTGCCCACTGGTTTACTTTCTCAAACTCACAGTTAATGGAACTGCTTTACATCATCTGGCTTTATTTTCAGCTTACTATATATAGTTTCTGTTAAGTGTAAAGCCATGTATGTATTCTGGAGAGTTGAAGAGCGTACCCAGCAAAACCTGGAACACACTCAAGTTCACCACATCAACAATCAGTGGAGTACTCAAGAAAGGGCAGAATTGGTTACCCACCTGCAGGTCACCAATTAACCATCTGAACTCTATCTAATAATCTCAACCTCAGGGAGGCAGTTTGGATGAACAAGCTGCAGAGGGGTCACATTCATCACTTTGACTAGATTTGCCTCTAGTCCACAAGATGGCACAGCACATCAGAATCCAAAGCCAGTGAAGCTGAGAAGTCATTCCTTTCTAACATTTTAAGAGTTTCATTGGTAAGAACTTGAATCTTTATGGGGAGGAGAGCAGGCATCAACCCCTCCCAGTTTAGCTCTGCACTTCAAGATCACCTCCCACACCAGCAGGCGGCTACAGAGGATGGAGACCACAAATGTAGGTTATACAAGTTTATTTTTCCAATACCACAAGACATACAAGAGCAGTGCTGTTCTCTAAGCAGCCCCAGTGTCAAACTATACTTTGGCCCCAAAGGCCCCAGAAAGAAGAGGTCTGGACATGTTTGGGCCTCTGTTCCTGGTCTTGGTAAACAAGACTCTTGAGGTGACAACTTCATCTACACTGCATTTACATCACAGCATTGTAAATTCCCACTCATGCTTCATGACAGTGCCATCTCAGATTAACTGGAGATGGGAGCTTTCAAATGAGATGAGATTTACCCAAGGCATAACATTTTGTATTTCATAAAGAAGCACCCACATGAGAAGAGATGTAGATTAACAAGGAAGACTCCCAACTCTTCACTAAATTGAGATAGAAGAAACAAGGAAAGACAAACACTGGGGTGTCTACCTACTGGACATGTGTTGGGAGAAGCAGGTAACAGACAAACGCTGTTCCTTCCCAAACCTGTTGCCAAAAATGTCAAAAGGAGCCTGGTGGTACCTGCTATTGCTGTAACAGGTGGGGACCATGGAGAAAAATCCAAAAGCCTACCTGCAGGCTGCCTGGAGAACTACCCATGAATCCAGAAGCAATTAACACTGGTGATGGTCATTTGTCACATATGGAATGAGCAACCATTAAAGGCTGGAAGAGAACAGATGCAAGCAGCAAGATGCATTTGCTTAGTGGTGTGCAAGTGAGTCACCTCCCTCTCGCGTCAAGTAGCACAACACTCAGTGGCTCTGACAATCAGCATAAAGTAAATGACATCACTTTAATGTAATGATGCTGAAGACGTAAAATAAGGAAGAGACAGTCATGTTCTCTGTACAATACAACCATTTACAGAATTGGCCAGTACTGTGTACAACATATAAATACAGGATAAAACATTAGAGGTGCATAGAGCATACTTACAGAAGCCCAAAAGTTCACTTTGTACATCCAAGAATAGAGTTAAAAATATAAAAATATGAAACACACACCATTTGGAAATGTAAAATGACTTTCAGATACACAGGTGCATCAAGATCCCACTCTGAGTCCAATGAGACAGGGTGGGTGGCAAGCAGTCACCTGCAAATGTCCAGTTGACTCACGAGATCGACAGATGTTATTTTCATAGCAGACAATCCCAATCCCTGACCCTATTGTCCAAGGGTTATTCAAGCTTTCAAAAGCTCTTGTGGGCCTGGTGGACGTTCCAAACTGGCTGTAGCAACAGAAGTAAAGGTCAAACTGGCTCCATCAACTAGTAAATGACTTAAATGTGACCCTGAAATTAGCAGGTGCTTGATCCCCTGGCAGACAGTGACGGGAGTTAAGCTTATGTGGCTTCTTCCCCAACCATCAACTCCTCAAACGTAGCAGAAGATGGCAGGGAGGGGACAGTGGAAGACTGATACTCCTGCTCAGTTCAGGTGGGTAAGTTCCCTTGCTGGAGAACATACAACCTTTTGATCTGTTTCAAGTCCCTCTGGGTTTCAGGCAGTCTCCCCTATGCATGCCAGCTGTCTCATGAGGACTCAGGCTGGCCAACCTTGTCCAACCCCATTGCTACCCAGGAAGCCCTTCCTGAAAACCAGTGGGGTAATCATTGACAGAGAGCTTTAGCACTGTAATTTTAGAGACAACAGTGCTCTAGCATAAAGAAACCGTCTACTGTAGCAATGATATTCTGTATACACATTTAAGATCCATCATTATCAAAATACACACACTAAATATACAATTTTTCCAATGGCCATAATTTATTATCTCACCACAAGGCACAATACACAGAGCTTTGAGGGTCCAATACAGTCATCATGACAGAACGCACCACAGCCTTGGCACATGATCATGGCTTTCAGGCTGCACGCACACTGCAGCGATATACTTTCCACTGTGCTGCTGTCAGTGAACATCTGCAAGGACAGTGATGCGCTGTGACTTGCACCAAAGTTTGCTTTGTGGCTCAGCTGCACCACACTTCCAGCAAGGCCTTTGGGAAAGGTTGGTGAGCTGGAAGAGTAATTAAAGCTGGTGGAACTCAGCTGGAGTTTAGAAAGCTTCCCATAAAAAGCTTGCTTGATATTGAGCTGGGAGGGAATGGAAGAAGGCTCTAGAGGTTGATTGAGCCCTTTCCCTGGCTCTCGGGGTAACTTCCAGAAGGGTAGGTCCATGACAAAAGGCATCCCTTGCAAGTGACCCACCAGTTCCAGAGGACTGTGCCCAGCACTTTTCCTGTTCTCTGCATCTGCCTTAAGTGGACCCCCCACAGCCTTTTCATTCTTGATGCTAACAGAGGCAGGTGGTGGTTTTGGAACCCAGTCTTCTTTTGCAGTCTGTATGCCATCAGATACAGAGTCTTTGCTCAACCCCAACTTTCTATTAGGAAAAACTGGAGGGACCTCAGAAGGCAGCAGTGTTGAGTCTGTAGGCCTGGGGCACTGAATGGTTGCAGTCATGTTCCTTGGGCCAAAAAGCTTTTTCTCTTGGCCTCCAACATTATTCAGGGCCCCAAATGTCTGCTTTGGACCAAAAGAGATCACATTTGGAGATGAGAAACAAGGTGCTCTCGAGGTAGTGAGATCTCCTGGATTTGAAGCAACTGAATTGCAACACTGGGATACATCCCGGACATCCTTTTCTTCAAAACTAAAGGGAGAGTGCTGCTCTTTGGAATCCACTTCTTCCAGTTTCCCAGAGGTGGCCATCAGATTTGTCACTGGCTGTAGGTGATCTAAACTTGGAGCCAACTTGGAAATCTTCTGGGGTGCTCCTGGAGCCTGGGTGGCCTCTACCCTGCCAAGACCCTTTGTTTCACATCTCTCAGGCAAAAGAGAATCCTTTAACACTCTTATAGAACCAGGACTGCTTTTACTAACCATGTGACCATTTGCCCCAGGATTATATAGAGATCCTAGGGCCAGGGGGCCACCATGGCTCTGTTCTTTTGTAAATGGCAGTTGGGATTCTGGCTTGCTACCACTATGGGCTGGAGGAATAACATTCTCTAGGGGCAAGTTACCCTGTAGCAACTGCATCACAAGTGGGTTATTGGCCTCCACTGTGGGCCCAGGCCTGGCCAAGCACATGGGTCTTAGCTGGTACTCACTACTGGCCAGCAGGAGGGAGTCTGGGATCTTCTGGGGTACCGCACATACTCGAGAAACCCAGCTCTGAGAAGTAACCACCCCTTCTGTCCTTGTAACCAGGCTCAGGTCACTGTGTACCTTGGACAATGAGGCAGACTGATTCCAATCATGCTTAGTAGCCTTTTCTACCAAGGATTCCTTCTTTACTGTGGTTTCACTAGTGTCAGCCTCACTGCTATCCTCAGTCAGATGGCCTTCAAAGTCAGATGCTGTATCTGTGGATTCACTATGAGGACTCAGTGCTTCAGAGTCTCCACTGGTTTTCAGCTTTTCAACGCGAACCTGCTTGTCCACCATGTCAGTACCAGCCAAGGCTCGAAGCGGCATAGTCCAGAGTGAAGTACAACTGTCAAGGGGAGCCACACCCTCCTCAGTTGCCAAGCCCTCAGATAACATGGAGGTAAGGGGAGGTGCCTTCTCCCATTCTTCTCCAACCCGGGGCTCCATAGATGGTACATTTTCTCTGGATTCTGGCTCAGATCGGTTCACTACTTTGTCGTTCAATAGGATGGGACTCCAAAGAGCAGCATTAATGGAAGTGAGAGCCTTAGTTCTCAAAGCTTCTTGTCTACTATAATTTTCCTTCATGGATGAGCCTGAGTTACCAAGTCCTAATTTGCCATCAAATTGTCTGTCCTGCAGGGAGCCAGTCAGTGATGACTCAGGTATGGAACTGGGGGTCATATTTACAGGATCCTTCATGGTAGGATTACTGCTGACAGTCTGGTCAGTTGCTTCTGCTAAAGGATCTCCCACTAGAGACTGTACAGGATCATTCTCTAGAGGAACAGTGGCTCCTCGTTTCTCATGATCCATTTCCCAGGAGATGGTACCAGACTCACACTGAGTTCTAGAATCTTGGTGCGACTGGGGTTGCTCTGCTAACCTGTCAACCACCAGGGTTTGGGATGATAGAGAGGGTAAAGCCTGGCATGGCTGGTCCCCAGTGGGAGCAATGGGGGGCTGGGAGGCATCATCCAGCCCACTTGTGAGCACACCTGGGACCCTCTGCAGTGGGCAGTTTTCCTCCTTTCTTTGTGAAGCCAAGTCTTCTCTCTTGGCTCTAGACATGGCAGTTCCAGCCTGTGTGTGCTCCCCATTCAGAGGACAAGGCGGCAGTAGTTGTGCTCGCTGTAGATCTGACGTACATTCTCTGGGGGTGCCCGGGGCTCCCCTGGGCTCAAGGTAGCCACAGGCCTCACCACCATCACCACTGCTGGTGCCTCTGCCACCTCCCTCATCAGTGGCCCCGCTGCCACCTCCACCCGGGCCACCCCCCCCTCCGATAGCAGTGGTGGTCGTCTCTCGATGGCAGTGGTGGCCTCTTGCCCCTCGGGCCTGCAGAGCACGGGCTTTAATGTCTGCGAGGGTCCTGGCACCAGTCCAACCCCGGCAGGAGGACTCTGTGATAGGGATGATTCGGGGGCATATCTGGTAAGTGGGCTGACCTTTAACCACCCAGGGTGGTTTGATACGTGAAAGTTGAATCTGCAAGAAAAGCATAGGAAAACAATTTTAATTTGGTAACCCAAACTAGGAAGTATAAAACAAACCAGGGATACTATTAGCTTAGAGGACATGACCTAGTGAATCAATAATCACAGTAAAGTGGTGACCTATATTATTACTTCATTCTAAGACTCTGCTGAAGAGCTCTGTCACATTTCTAAATTTATTTTTTGGTGGGACTGTGAGAGTCATAATAGCAATGAACCCAACACCATCAAAAAGAATATTCCAAAGGATTCTGACCACTAAGGGTAATTTTAACAGTAAACAAAGCAGCAAAGAAAGTCACTGCCAAACTATCCCCTAATCTTTTAAGTCAATCAAGAAAAGCTGTTTTTGTAGTGTTATGTCCCCACATAATTTAAATTTGGACTCCAGGATGTCTGTCCTTGCAAAGGGATTCTATAATCTCATGACCCTCAAAGGAAACCTGGCACCAGAAAAACCAGGAATCAAAGAGCCTCCTACCCGGATGGGCGGGACTTTGGGCTCCTCTTTAGTGGGCTGTGGCTTTTCGGTGTGAACACTTTCAATTGTGTTACGAAAGGACTGACGATCTTCAAGCCGGGGCTTCTTTTCGGGAAAGGATGCAGAGGCTGCCTGCTCAAATGATTTCCTTTTCTGATCCTTGGGTTCCTGATCCACAGTATCCTGAGACAAACAGGGAATTCTGTCTGGAGATGCAGAAGCATGGGCCGAATTATCTGGCTCCATCTGGATGTGGGAAGCCACAAGTTCACCAGGGCATTGAGGAACCCCTGGGCCAGATGCTGTAGAGGATATGCTTGGCATGGGGGGACTGCTCACCCTGGCTGAGCCAGGTTTAGCCTCTGCATCCTCGGAGAGTGGAGTGCCTGGTGCCACTGAGTTTGCATCCTTAGCAACCCCTGCTTGTTCTAGCTCTTGTTTTTTGCACAGGCTCCGTCTGGCTTTGGTTCGGAGATCTGGCCGAGATCGTTTCTTAAAATGCCCATCTCTTTGGCGGGTTGCTGGACCACGTTGTGACTGTGGTGATTCTCCTGGGATACATACACCACTCTTGATTTCAGTCTCCTCCTGGCTCACATTCTGCTGCAATGATTCTTCTTTGGTCAAACCCAATCTGTAAACCAAAATCACACCATCAGTTACAGGTCAGAGGACATGTTTATTTCTATCACTAATATATACTCAGATATATACATATAACATATGCAGATAAGGAGATAAATACATATACAAATACACGAATATACACATAGATATAACCAATCTACATGGTGTATAACACTAAATGAAAGCATATTAACGTCACTCTGAATGGCATTAAGCTACATAACCCAAGTAACTGCAATCTCCATGTTTTCATCCAACACTGAAGTATATTATCTCTTGGTATATGCAGAAAACATGTTCTAGGACTACCAGCAGAAGCCAAAATCCACATAGTCAAATCCTTTATAAGAGATAGCATAATATTTGCATTTAGCTTATATAAATTATCCTGTATATTTATTTTTGCAGCGGTGGAGCAGGAACTCCACTGGCATCATGCACGCCAGACAAGCATTCAACCACTGAGCTAATTATCTGCAAGTGCTCTCTCTCTCTCTCTCTCTCTCTCTTGTATTCTAGTAAGGGTCTATAGGGTCTTACTACATAGATTGGACTCATAGAGATCCACCTGTGTTCAGTTCACCCTACCAATAGCTGGATTACAGGCACACACCACCACGTCCAGTCTCAATCACAGCTCTCCTCTTATATACAGTTAAGCCCCCAAATTAAAAACAATTGAGTTGTGAACATTCACAAGTATACTGTATAAAACTTATTTTGTCAGATATGGACAAAATATGTGCATCCTCCTGGAATGGAATTCATTTGTAAGTGAGGGACTTACTGTACTCCATACTAACTGTAGTGACCTTAATATTTATAAAGTTCTGATAACCCAGCTGCCATTGGACCAGTCACTTACTGTACTTTAAACCATTTTCTGTTTATGGTACCTAGTACAATACAAGCATCATTTTAGGGACTAACAAAGGGGAAAAAGTCTATACACATTCAGTAGAGATGCAATTTTTCTCCTGATATTCTCAAACCATAGCTGTTTGAAACCGTGAATGCAAAAATCTATGGATACGGAAGGCCAACCCTATCTCCTCAAATGTTCACATCAGACCTCAAAAGATGAAATGCCTTACCTCTGTCCATAGTATTCTTCAAAGAACTTTTCTTTCCATTGTTCCACTTTCTTTTCCTTCTCCATTTCTTGTCGAATCCTGACTTGCATCTCATGGGTAAATTCACCTAGGATGAAAGATTTTTACAGTGGCTAAATCCTAAAGACAACCAAGACTTCTAGTTCCAGCACATCACAAAGTTTTTTTGTTTTTTTTTTTTGTCTTTTTGAGACAGGGTCTCGCTGTACAGTTCAGGCTGGCCTTGAGCTCAGTTTTGTAGCCCAGGCTGGTCTTGAACTCTCACCGGTCCTCCTGCCTCAGCCTCCCGAGTGCTGGGATTACAGGTGTGCGCCACCACGCCCGGCTACATCACAAAGTTTTAAAGGATATGTTCCACTCATCCAGTGGCTCTTTAAATTCATGAGTTAGGACAGAAATGTATTCTTCCCTAAAGTCATTTAAAAGCAAGCAGTGTTGGGGCTCGGCAGGATGGCTCAGTTGTCTAAAGCGCCTGCTTAGGAAAGCTTAGGCAGCTGCAGGGACCGTGGTTCGATTCCCCGCACCACATGCTGTGCCAGCCCTGCCCTCAGGGCAGGCTGAGCCAGCCATAAAGAAGAAATAAACAAACAAAAGTTCTGAAACAAGAAAAAAATAAAATAAATCTTAATAAATAAACAAAAGTTCTGAAACAAGAAAAAATAAAAAATTATTAAAAAAAGAAAAAGCAAAGTGTTCAAAAAAGCAAAGCAATAAACAAAACATTCAGACTCTGTGTAGAAAAATGTTAATATAGCAGGCTTGACTGTTTATATTTAGTAGGGACCAACTTACAAGTATGGCTCTTGCCTGACATGTGAAACTTAAATTTCAAGACTTTCCACTGCACTGACAGGAGTGGCTCACTGTTCATGAACTGCTTTGCTAACATAGTTTATGTTCTTCTTTTGGGAATCTGGGCAGTAGCTTTCTATATGATTAGCCCAAATAAAAATCTTAGGCACCAAGTCTTTAATGAACATCCTTAGTAAATATTTATTTGTGTGGTCACAACTTGTTTCTGGAAGAATTAAATGTGTTCTGTATGCCTCCACATTGAAGACCTTGGAAGGTTGAATCTGGCTTTCCCAGCATCTTACCCACTGTTCCTTTTCCTTTGCTAATTGTTTTATAGCCCTGACTTGGACGATATATACTCCTGCCAGGAGTCACTAACCTCATGGTGTCTTCAGATCCTCTTATGACATTCCTCAAGTAGCTTCCACATAAAATTAATAAAAGAAACCAACCCTTACTCTGATTATGCACAATAAAAGAAGGATGGAACAGGTCAACATCATAAAAGCACTTTCATCCTTCCAGATAATACCATCATTACTGGAATATGCATGTATAGCTTTCATGAAAAGAAAATGCACACTGGATTTCTAAGAAAGTAGAAGTCCAAATATGCTGTTACCTTATTACATTTATCAGTACTGTGAAGAAAGCCTCTCTTACGCTAAATAATCCTTGACAAAGAGATTCATGAAAAATTGAGTGCATGGGCAATACACATCAAAAGAAAGCATGCAAAAGAAAGCAAGCAAAGCAAAGCATGTCGCATGAGGCAGGAACAAACATCTCAAGCTATCTGAGACAAAATCTACCTACCATCAGCCAGGCGTTCCCGCCAGCTCTGAGCCGCATGGGTGAAAAACTCATTATTAAGTGCGCTACTGCTGAGGCGCAACAGGCCATCTGTTCCCACCTAGAAGTTTCGAGGAAAAAAGTGAAAATAAGAAAACTTAGAAGACCATGTAAATAGAGGTCAAGAAGAGGTTAGGCATTTGTACCTGTCTGTCTACTTCAGGTAGGAGGAAGAGAAGTTGTTGCTGGAAGTGTGATGGCAAGGCATGGAAGGTCCTGGAATTTATCAGGGCCCGGAGGTTGGTGTTCACAAGAATGGACCCAGGAGTCTCAAAATCTATCTCTTCTCCTCTATTGCGCTTCATTTGACCTGTGATTTTTTGAAACAAGGTATAGATGTTTCAACTCGTTTAAGCGGTGTAATGACAACAACAAAGCAAATGCCAACTGGTGGGAAAACTTGGTGGCAGCATCCAATCTACCTAGAACTTTGCTCTGTACACAATGGTCCAATCCGTCTCAATCTGTATGTTACAACTGTTCTTTATAGGTTGGTGCCAACCAACCTAATAAACACTCAGGGTTGCTGTCCCTTGAACAATATTCTGTATCATGCTGTATCACAGCCTGAAGAGGACACTTTTACCACGAAAAACCAGGCAGGAGCAGGTTCCAAGCTTCCCCCTATGGTGCTGCAGAAAAGAGACACAGAGCACAACTAGAGAAATGATGGAAGTGGTCTAAAAGCAAATCTAGTTAAAATGCTGCATAAAAACCTGCAGAAGCCTTCTATGAGGTATGCTACTTGGTCTGCAATGTACTAAAAGTTATTCAAAGTCAGTATCTCTCAAAAGCTCAGAAAAAAGTTGATTTTAAAAAAAATTCTTGGGGCCCGGTCGGATGGCTCAGTGGTCTAAAGCGCCTGCTTTGGAAAGCTTGGGCAGCTTCAGGGATGGCGGCTCGATCCCCGGCACCACATGCTGCGCCAGCCCTGCCCTCGAGGCGGGCTGAGCCGGCCATAAAAATGAGTGAATAAACAAACAAAGGTTCTGAAACAAGAAAAAAAAAATAAAATAAAATAAATAAATAAATAAATACATAAATCTTTAAAAAAAATAAAATAAAATTGTTACAGTAAGGCCTGTAAAATTTTAGATTGGACACTGCTGATAACTTAGAAAATAGGCCAGGTACTTAGCTCAATTGTACAGTGCCTGCCTGGCAAGTACAAGGTCATAAGTTCAATTCCTGATACCAAAAGACAGACAGACAGACAGACAGACAGACAGACACACACACACACACACACACACACACACACACACACACACACACAGAGTCTCTGACTAAGACAGCAAACCTAGTTCCCACTTGGGGAATGGTTTATTCTAATTTTCAGAATCCAAAGCTAGTCTTTTTGCCGGGTGTGGTGGCGCATGCCTGTAATCCCAGCACTCGGGAGGCTGAGGCAGGAGGATCACTGCGAGTTCGAGACCAGCCTGGGCTACAAAAGTGAGGTCAAGGCCAGCCTCAACTGCATAGCGAGACCCTGTCTCAAAAAGACAAAAAAAAAAAAAAGCTAGTCTTCTTAATGATTTTATGTAGTCCATTTACAAAAACTCACAGTACATGGACTATAAGAAATAAATCCTAAAATAGCAAATAGTGTATTAGCATTGCAGATAATCTTACTGCAAGAGGTGCTCAATGTAGCATTACTGAATTTGTGTGCATTTCCCAAATTCAACATTTCCATTCAGTACACTAACTGGGAAGAGTCTGGTTGAGACTGAATGCTGACAGCAAGCATGACAGGATGCTATTAAAGAAGATATATGGGAATCCTTCAGAGAGAAGCTCACTCATGCAACCATTTACAAAGTAATATACCAAGGCAGGTACCATATGCCCTACATCAGTGATGGTGAACCTTATAGAGCTTTCAATGATACAAACAGCCCACTGGCACATACATGCCATAGGCTTGCCATCACTTCCAGACAGGGCTAGACCAGGAACAGTGTGGCACCAAGAAGACATGAAATGACCAACATAGAAAGCTATCCAAGTAAAAATATAGTGGAATTAAAGAAAATGACATCTTACTACTAGGCCTGCTGGAACCCCCTTTACAGGCAGAGAAATGAATGCCAAGCCACTCACCTGTGGCTGGCTTCCGGAAGCCTCTCAGGAGTGGGGCAGGGTCCCGGGCGACCTCGGCCTGGCCACGAATAGCAGTGCTGCCCAGGGCCAAAGAGCCGCTGCTGCTGCTGGACGGGCTGCCACTCTCACCATCAGCATGGCGGCCCGAGAACCCTGAAGGCACAGCATTCCACTGGTCAAAAGTATCACATGCTGCACCCATGGCTGTCAGATAAGCTTAGTTCTCCCAGCTCTCCCTGACATGCTGCCAGCAATACTGGGGTGCTTCCATCTCTCAGCCCTAGGCTGACAGAAATTATGAGTTTATGGTCTAGCTTTAAAATACCACCTTAAGAAAGCCAAACCACTATCTTCATTTGTATAGAACTATACCTCTTAGAAAAGCATTGGCACAATCCTTCATCAAATGGCTCATGACTCCCCTGGGAGACACAGAGGAGGGAACATGGCAGAGCCCAGCTGTAGGACCTTTAGCAGGCCTCACCATCACATTGTGCTGCCTTCCACAGAGGGTCTCATAGCTCTGGCTCAACAGTTCTACTGGCATCACACTGCTGGTCAGAGATGCTGACAGAGGGAGGTCAGGTCCCCAGGACCTGAGAAAGAGCACCACAACCATGAGAATATATATATATATATATTACCTGCTGCAGATTCCACGTGGGCCCCGTTTACCTTCAGAGGAGTCAGAACAACTCGAGGCAGCATCACTCCAGTCTTTTTCTTTTGTTTGTTTGCCTGTATTCCCAGAAGGTACAAAAAGGAGAGCCTGTGTCATGTGTAGAACCACAACAGTATTCTCTTCAGTCCATCCTACCCCTTTCTAGTAAGAGTTTGTATACAGTCAAATCTGCTGGGTAAGACTGAAAATAGCACTAAAAATATTGAAAACTATATTGGCCACCAGGGTCAAGCATCAGCCTGAACTGCAGAAAAGGTATTGTTAGCCCTATTTTACAGATAAGTAACTTTTCAGAGTAAATAAGTGGCCTGGCCACCATTCAAACAGCCAACTCCCAAACTCACAGTCTTATCATTCTGCACTGTACTATACTCTTCCCTGGATGTTTACATGTGTATCAGAAGAATGAACAGAAATTTCCAGAGAGGTGTGGGGAGGAAGAATTATGATTTTGGACCTAACATTCCATTATTCTGTGGTCTTTTTTTTTTAGATCAAGTCTCACTACATAGTTCTGGCTAGGTTTGAACTTGCTATATAGCCCAGGTTGGCCTTGAACTTGATGTGATCCTCCTTGCTTTAGCCTCCTGAGTGCTAGGGTTACAGATGTGTGCCACCAGACCCAGTTTAGTACTCTTTTAAATGGTACTAAGATGCACACTAAATTTATTTTCTCCATTTTTCAAATGTGTCCCAGGTAAATGCAGGAGGAAGAATCTTGTCTTGTGCCTGCCCTCATTCTTCCCACCTGGTCACAAACTGTCCTCTCTAACCTGAGAGGAAGCTCTATAGTTGTCCCTGGGATTGGAAAAGGGTTGATTCTGAGATTCTGTAGAACAGGATGCATTTGAAGATGTTTCATCAAGAGATACTGGAAGAGAAAGAAAGGAATATTACTTTCTAGAGATTGTTTGGAGGCTTTCCCTCATCTTGTTAAGGCACTTACCATCATTTTCACCACTCACAGTGCTGGCTTCATTAGACCCACAGCTCTCTATATCAGCTGAGTCCTCTGGCTCTTCTCCCTCCACTGCAGTTGTATTTCGAGACCACTGAAGGGCATCCTTCTATGACAGAAAGTTACAACTCAGGTACATAAATACCTACAAATTCTACAAGCATAATAGTCATTCCTAAATTCATATGCTATTAGTGCAGAGAGACTTAAGTGTTTTTTCATTTGTTTTATGCAGCGTTGAGGATACAACAGGACTTCACATATGCTAGCCAAGTACTGAGCCTGCAATTTATAATATTGCTCAGTTCCTGTCACTTTCTAACTAAGCTCTTTCTCAGGAAGTTCTCTTAATAAACATACTGTTCAAAAAGTTAGGTATCATTTTCTTTTTTTTTTTTTTTTTAGTTAAGTATCATTTTCATTCAATCATTTATATAATTTATAGGCCACCTCCTATAAACTGTTACATGGAGCTACTTCCAGGTGGTGGTAGTGAGAGCAGAAATCAGGCCCTCACCAGGGGACTCACCTGAAGGACAAATCAAGTAAATTACAATACAAATGGCAGTTACAGATATATACACAGAGAGGAGCCATCTAATTCACTGAGTAAAAGGAAAAGGGACACCAGTCTATGAATAAGCATCAGGTAGGCAGGGCTTTCCAAAGTGATATGAGGAGTCTGGAGACATAGCTTAGTAGCATAAGCACCTGCCAAGGGGATGTGCTGCTAGAACTTAATTTTAAAAGAAGTCAACTATTAGGGAGTTGGGTTGGACATACAGGAGATATTAGAAGTTCTAGGTAGTAGGACAAGAAAATGTGAAAAAACATTACAAACACAGGAAACCAGGTTTCAGTAGGCATGTAGGAAACTAGACAGATCAGAAACTAAACAGCAAAAGGTAGGCAGATGAAAGGATGATGTGTGCAGCAACTAAGATTTGGATTATTCTGCAGTCTCTAAAGGATATTAGCACTGGGCATAGTGGTGCACGGTTGTAATTTCAGTAGTTGGGAGGCTGACGCAAGAGGATAGGTGTGAGTTCAAGACCAGCCTGGGCTATAAAAGAGAGCTCAAGGCCAGCCTGAACATCATAGCGAGACCCTGGCTCAAAAAGGGGGGGGGGGGGTTGGAGGGAGGAAGGGAGGAGAAAGCAGAAAAAAAGAAAAAGAAGGATATTAGCTCAGGAAATTATGAGTTTTAGGAATTTATTCTAGCAACCATGGGAAATCTGTATGCAGAAGAGTTAGTCTATGATAAAGTCTAATGTAAAATATAGATGACTTAAACCTTATCAAATAGTGACAACTTCCTGCAGTTCACAGGCAAGCTCTACCATGAATTAATGGGCTCCCTGAACAGTCTCAAAGTTGATTCTACTTATTCTTAAACAGAACTCAGGAGTTGCCTCCCATCTGAAATCCAGGAAGTAGGCTAGGGATATTGCTCTGAAGTGAAGCACTTGTCCAGCTAGTATAAGGAAGCATTAAAAAAATTAAAAGCTAATAAGCGATCTTTAACTGAATTTTCCTACTGACTCTTGATCTTTTTGAGACAGTGTCTCACTGTGAAGTTCAGACTGGCCCTGAATTCAAATTTGCTATGTACTCTACACTAGCCACCTAACTCTTCTATCAATCTCCTACCTAAGCTTCAATACTGGGATTATCACTGAATTCTTTACTATTTTTTCCCTCCAGCAGTACATCTGACATATAAAAACTGTATATATTCAAGGTAGTTAATGATTTGATATACTGTCAAATAACTGCCAGTCAAAATTATATACCAAATTAACATATCCATTAGCGCACATAAGGGATGCAGTGAAGACATTTATGACTCATTTAGATAATTTCAAGATATTGGGCTATCTGAGCATCTTTTTTTTTTCTCTATCTATCTATCTATCTATCTACCTATATTTTTTAATACCAGAGACCAATCTTGGGACTTTGTGTTTGCCAGGCAGTATTAATGGGCTGTTTGAATGTAAACTACATACTATACACAAGTATCATATTAATGTTAAATTTCCAAGTTTGGTAACTGCATTGCGCTTATACTGGAAAACACCTTTGGGTCAGCATTTACCCCAATCATTTCCCCATTCTTAAAAATTAAGATACAATTTATATACAGCAAAAGTGACATCTTGTGTCATCTGATGAGTTTGGAAAAGTTATGTCAAGATATAGGACATGGGCCAGCGAGATAGGTCAGTGGTCTAAAGCGTCTGCTTAGGCAGGGACCAAGCTTAGGCAGAGACTATGGTTTGACCCCCAGCACTACATGCTGTGCCAGCGGTGCCCCCAGGGCAGGCTGAGCCAGCCATAATATAAATAAATAAAGTTAAAAAAAAAAATACAGGACATTTCCAATATTCAAAAAGTTTCTTGTGTCTCTTATTCAATCTCCAGTCTATATTACCCTTCCCACCCCATTAGGGGAACAAGTGTTCTGAATTTTTTTTTTTTTTTTTTGTCTTTTTGAGACAGGGTCTCGCTATGCAGTTCAGGCTGGCCTTGACCTCACTTTTGAGGCTCAGGTTGGTCTCGAACTCGCACCGATCCTCCTGCCTCAGCCTCCCGAGTGCTGGGATTACAGGCGTGCACCACCACGCCCGGCTAGTGTTCTGAATTTTAATTTGTACTGTACTTGATCTTTATGTGATTGAAATCATACAGTATACACCTCTTGCTCTGGCTTGACTCATTAACATAATAACGATCCACATTACTGCATACATCACTGTCTTACAAAGTGCTCATACCCGGGCGTGGTGGCGCATGCATGTAATCCCAGCACTAGGGAGGCTGAGGCAGGAGGATCGGTGTGAGTTCGAGACCAGCCTGGGCTACAAAAGTGAGCTCAAGGCCAGCCTGAACTGCATAACAAGACCCTGTCTCAAAAAGACAAAAAACAAACAAACAAACAAACAAAAAACACCCAAAGTGCTCATATACAACAATTGGTATATTTTCTTTTGATGGATATTTAGATTATTTTCAACCTTTATTATGATGATATGAAAGGTAATCTGTAAAATACAGCCAAAACTGGGCTTGGTGGTCAGTTTACTCTGCGAGGCAATTTAGTAACCTTGTAAGATTCTATCTCCAAAAAGATAAGAGGCTGGGGATGTAATTCAACGCAAGGACATGCGTTCAACCCACAATAACAGAAAAACAAACAAAACTTGTCCAGTAGATTTCCAAAGATTGATTCTATCTGTCTGTCTGTCTGTCTGTCTGTCTGTCTGTCTGTCTGTCTATCTATCTATCTATCTATCTATCTATCATGGCCAACTCAGCCTGCCCTGGGGGTGGGGGCTAGCGCAGAATGTGCTGCAAGGGATTGAACCATTTGAACCATGATCCCTTCAATTGCCTAAGCTTGCCTAAGCAGGTGCTTTAGACCCTGAGCTATCTCGCCAGCCTAGATTTCCAAAGATTTATATCCACATTTTAAACAGCACTTGGTGGTGTCAGTCTTACTTTAGCCACTATAATGGGAATGCAATACTTCCTTGTAGTATTAATTTTCATGTCTGATAGCTAAAGGTATTAAGCACTTTTTTTTTTTTTTAAAGAATTATTTATTTATTTATTGTTTCAGAGCCTTTGTTTGTTTATTCACTCATTTTTATGGCTGGCTCAGCCCGCCCTGAGGGCAGGGCTGGCGCAGCATGTGGTGCCGGGGATCGAACAGTGGCCCCTGAAGCCACCCAAGCTTTCCCAAGCAGGCGCTTTAGACCACTGAGCCATCCCGCTGGGCCCCTTAAGCACTTTATGTGCTTGTTAGCTATACTCTTATGCTCCTTTTGAAGCAGCTGTTTAAGTATTTTGTAACCTTTTTAAATGAGTTTCTCTTTATTAACATCAGTTAAATTTATAAAATATAATTAAGGCAATTTGAAAAATAACAAAGCAGCCATCAGTAATAAACGAACCTAAATAAAATACACTCCTATAAATCAAACATCTTAAAACATAAAAGGCACAGTGAAAAAGGAACTACAATTTAAGATGACAAAACTTAAACTGCTCATGATTAGATTTTTTTGAGCAATCAAACTAGGGATAATGGCATATAACTGTAATTTCAGGTACTCAGTAGGAGCCTTGGCAATTTCAGGAACTCTGTCTCAAAGCAGAACAATCAAAAGAACTCGAGGGGCCTGGCAGGATGGCTCAGTGGTCTAAAGCACCTCCTTGGGAAAGCTTGGGCGGCTTCAGGGACCACGGTTCAATCCCGCCACCACATGCTGCGCCAGCCCTGCCCTCGGGGCAGGCTGAGCCAGCCATAAAAATGAGTAAATAAACAAATAAAGGTTCTGAAACAAGAAAAAAATAAAATAAATAAAATAAAAAAATTCTTAAAAAAAAAAAAAAAAAACAAGAACTCGAGATATAGCTCAGTGGTACAACATTCATTTAGCAATCAAGACACTCTATGCTCACTTCCTAGTATCAAATAAGTAAGAAAGCAAGCAAAATTTCATATACGCTTATACTTTCTTCATGAGTTTCATTTATTTATTTTTTTTTTCTTGTTTCAGAACCTTTGTTTGTTTATTCACTCATTTTTATGGCTGGCTCAGCCCGCCCTGAGGGCAGGGCTGGCTCAGCATGTGGTGGCGGGGATGGAACTGTGGTCCCTGGAGCCGCCCAAGCTTTCCCAAGCAGGTGCTTTAGACCACTGAGACATCCCGCCGGGCTCTTCAGGAGTTTCAGAAACCTTTCCAGAGCAAGAAATCTATAGTCTCCAAGGTAAAAGCTAATCGAAGGCTGCTGAATATAAATTATCAAAAACTAAGAACATATCAACCATATTTTATTTTTTGAGGGCCTCACTATGCAGTTCGGGCTGGCTTTTGAACTATGCAAGCCCAGGATAGCCTCAAATGCAATTGATCCTCCTGCCCCAGCCTCCCAAGTTCAGAAATTATAGGTCACACCTAGTTATAATTTTATTTGTTTTCGTCTTTTGTTTAGTCAAAGTTCACACTGCAGAGCCAATTTTCCCCTTACCCTTTCACCCTTAATTTCTCAAATAAACTTTATGCACTCTTCTTGGCTTCTTATTCAATTCCTTCTTGAGACAGGATCTGGAATATGTTTAGTAACAAGCCATGTCCAAAGTAACTACTTGTTAACACTATGAATGACCCACCAAGGACTGCCAGATGTCTGAGCCACACTGTTAGATGCCCCAGAACTCAGAAGCCAGATGTGGGAGGATCAAAGTTCAAGACCAGCCTAGAGTATGTAAAAAGTTCAGGCCAGCTCAGACTGACTCCACACACACACAAAAGAGAAAACAAAACAAAACAAAAACGACAACAAAATCTTGTTAGCATTCTGCTACAGCAACCACTGAAGAACAATAGCCATGGCTCTGTGCTATCCTATGGCCCTGGGCCTCACAAGGGCCACAAGGTGATGAAGAATGTAAGTAAACCGAGGCAAACCCTCTGTCACAGACACCTCTCGAATACACAAAGTTTCTGTGGGACAAGATCTGGGTGTGTGGCTTTGTCCCCTACAGTGAGTGGCACACCATGGAGCTGTTCAAGGTCTTTAAGGACAAACAGGCCTTTATGGTGACAGAAAAAAGACAAAAGGCTAATTAATAGCCTAGAAACAGGGACTAATTAACAGAGCCCAGGGAGGGCTGTTTTCTGTTACTTAAAAATCCCAGAAAGCTGGGATTCAAGGTTACAGATAACAGCTTATCCTACAGGTGCCCTGTTCTTTGATCCCTTGCTTGTGATGTTAATGGTTGTCTCCTTCCCGCTTGTTTTTCATGTTAGTATCTGTGTAAACCTAGAGTTAGGTAAATAGCAAAAGACATAGTGATTTATAATCTATATTCACCAAAATAGTTTTACATATTCCTTAGCCTGCTCTTGGCCCTCGATAAAGGTGAGCTGCTTCTAGAGCTCTGTGCTCACTTCAAGAGAGACAAGTCTCAGTGAGATCTCTGAGATAAATTTATCAGGTCTTCTAATCGTTTCTTTCGGCACCGACACATAACATACAACAGGCCTTCATCAAGAGGAAGCTTGTGCTGGCCGCCATGAGGAAGGCAGCTGCCAAGAAGGACTGAGCCCCTCTAAAATAAAGCTTTGCAGAAAGTTAAAGAAAACAAAACAAACAAACAAACAAACAAAAAACCCAGAAACTGAAAGGAAGGTAGATAAAAGAACAAAACGAGAAACTGGAAGGAAGGTGGTTAATACAATGTCATGATAAAAGTTTGTGAGAGTCCCAAAACAAGCAATTGGGGCCAGTGAGACTGGCTCAGCCGTCTAAAACACCTGCTTAGGCAAGTTTAGGCAATCACAGGGATTGCAGTTTGATCCACAGCACCACATGCTGCGCCAGCTCCACCCACAAGGGCAGGCTGAGCTGGCCATTAAAAGAAAAGCAGCAATTAGTGTTATTATTTTTCTTAAAATAGAGGAATAAACAAACATGCAATCTGCTAGAAACTAAAAGCCAGACATGGTGGCACACACCTGTAATCCCAGCCCTTCAGAGGCTGAGGCAGGACTGTTCCAAGTTCAAGGCCAGCCTAGGATACACAAGTGAGTTCAGGACTAGTGTGAACTATATAGCAAGACCTTGTCTCAAAAAACCAAAAAGAAACTAAAATGAAGATACATGAAACAAAAAAAGTTTTTTGTTTTTTTTTTTCCTCAGAGAGCTGATGAAAAGGCATGGGGGATGTTGCTACTAGCAAAGACCCACAGAAGTTCTGTAAAGAGAAAACTGAAAGTGAAATATAAACATTTTTTTCCAAAACAGAAAGACCTGGGGCTGGGGAGATAGCTCCAACACACAAGCGCCTGCTGGGCAAGTGCAAGGTCGTGAGTTTGAACCCTGGTCCCACAAAAAAAAAATAACAAAAACAACAACAACAACAAAAAAACAAAAACAAAAACAGAAAGACCTGACTTCAGGTTTCATTAAGGCAATAAGCCCAAAATAATGAGTGAAAAAAGACCTATTCTACTGTACACCATGAAATCTCAAAATACAAGATAAAAAAATAAAATAAAATAAAATAAAATATACATATATATATATATATATATTGATGTATCTTGAACATATACTCATAAGTGAAATAAACCAGACCTACATATGCATATATCGTATAGTCTCCCTAGTTTAAGGACCCAAAAGAATGAATGAATGAATAAATAAATAAATTTTGGGCGGTACCAGGAATCAATCTCAGGACCTTGCGTTTTCTGTAGTCTCAATCCATACATACATACATACATACATACACACATATATATATATATGTATTTTTTTAGAAGAGTGACTTAAATACAAAATGCAGTTGGAAGAGTTAAAAAAATTAGTGTTTATTGAAAGTGTAAATGTTTAATTGTTTGATCAGTCTTACATACCTATGTCTGTTGATCTATACTGATTTGAAGATGAAAATATGTAATGCAACCATTGTTAAATTTTTGTTTTGAAATTTTGTATTATATGTACTCTTGTCACTTTTTTTGTTTTTGTTTCTATTTTTACTCTTAAAAATATATTAATAAAAATATTTAACAGATGTAAAAAAACAAAAACAAAAAAAAAAAGATGTAAATTCTAGCTTGTACTAGACTGTTTCATTGGTTGAGTAAAAAAAAAGATAGACTGCTTTTATTTATTTATTTATTTATTTATTTTTTAAATATTTATTTATTTACTTATGGCTGGCTCAGCCTGCCCTGGGGGTGGGGCTGGCGCAGCATGTGGTGCCAGGAATCGAACTTCGGTCTCTGCAGTTGTCTAAACTTTCCTGAGTAGGAGCTTTAGACCACTGAACCATCTCGCAGGCCCCAAGATAGATTGCTTTTAAACCACATTACGAACTGTTGTAATAATTATTTTCAGATAGGATTAAGAATGGATTTGGGGACAACCCACTCAGGATCCCCCTCCTATCCTTCTCTTGCACAGGAGCTTTCCTTCTGCTAATAAATACATTCTGCTCATTTAAAAAAAAAAATGAAAAACATAAATTTTCTGGCGTTCTAAGACAAATCCCCACCCCCACCCCTACCCCCTACCCCGCCCCCCAGACACAGTCTCACTATGCGGTTTAGGCTGGCCTTGAACTAACTACGTAGCCCAAGTTGGCCCTCAAACAAGCAGCAATTCTTCTGCTTCAGCCTTCTGTGTGCTGGGATTATATAGGTGTAGATCATCAGACCTGACATCAAATCATCTACTCAATGTGGAAAAGAACGCACATATAAGGTCTCAAACTAATTCATCTCCCATGCTCTTATTCTCAATCTCAAGATGCAACTATTCTTGAATGTGCTCTGTACAAATGTTTTGTTTAGAAAATGTACACATAAATGTCAAAAGGTTAACCAGCAGACTCAGTTTACCTGGTCTTTCCAGGATTAGTGAAAAGCCCTCATCCAAAAAAATCTGTCTAGGCAAAGAAGGATGGCTGACCACCCAGAATGAGATGCAGAGACACACCTTCAGTGAGAAAATAAAAACAATGTTGGGCCCGGCAGGATGGCTCAGTGGTCTAAAGCGCCTGCTTGGGAAAGCTTGGGCGGCTTCAGGGACCGCGGTTCGATCCCCGGCACCACATGCTGCGCCAGCCCTGCCGTCAGGGCAGGCTGAGCCAGCCATAAAAATGAGTGAATAAACAAAAAAATGTTCTGAAACAAGAAAAAATAAATAAATAAAATTAAAAAAAAAAAAAAAAACAAAACAATGTGACAGCATATCAAGAGGAATTTCACAGCTGTAAATACAACCGGGCTTCCTCTCTTCTATTTGTAACCTAAATTTACTTTTTATTCTCCATCTCTTATTTATTTTGTAGTATGTGAAACATAGCATGGTTATAAAGTCAAGATCATAGGAAAGGTTTCCTCTTAAATAAGGAACACTGACCCCCTTAACACCATCTCTCTCCTGCTACCTCTCTGCCAGGTAATCAACCTCAGTAGTTTGTTCGGTTTGTGTGTTTCTTCATGCACAAATGACAACATATATCTATTTTACTTTACTTTCATCAAAACAATGCACACCATAAGTAGTACTTGGGATTCAATCTCTCTATCACAAAAATAAAATCAATTAAAGACTTAAGAGGGCTGGGGCCCGGCGGGATGGCTCAGTGTCTAAAGCGCCTGCTTGGGAAAGCTTGGGCGGCTTCAGGGACCACGGTTCGATCCCCGGCACCACATGCTGCGCCAGCCCTGCCCTTGGGTGGGGCTGAGCCGGCCATGAGAATGAGTGAATAAACAAATAAAGGTTCTGAAACAAGAGTGCCAAGGAGATAGCTCAGTAGAATAAGCCCTTGCCTGGCAAGCACAAGGTCCTGAGTTCAATCCCTGGTACCACAAAATAAAATAAAACTAAAATTAAAAAAATAAATTTAACCTGGCAAGTGTGAGGTTAAATGAACCCGATGAATCTGAACCCCGGTCCTGCAAAAATAAATAAATAATAAATGAATAAATAAATTTGGAGGCAAAATGAGATATCAAAAAGCCCCTATTCATAAGTAGTTACTAAAAGAGGATTTTTTTAAAAAAACCTTTATAGTAATGAAGGCTGGCAGCTGCCAGTTCCTACTTTAATAAGCAATCAAAGTAAACTTCATTAGTAACAGGACAGGACTGAAATAATAAGCTACATGAAAGAATACTCTAAGAACATAGTCTCATTTGTCTGATACACCTGACAAAGATGCAAAAGTTGAATTTAATCATAAGACAATATAACCTGATAGTCTGCAAAATAACTACCTCAGCACTACCCTGAGGACCAAGCTTTCAACCCATGCACCTTTTGGAGAGGCTCATCCAAATCACACCACAGCAAAATGTCCTTAATCATAAAGCATGTACCCCAATGTACTAACAGGTTACATAACTCTACAATGGCTTAGAAAAAATAAGTTCTGTGACAACATGGCTGAAGTTCATAACGACAAGTTAAAAATAAGAAGCTAGGCATGATCTGTAATGTCAAAACCCTGAGGCACTGAGGAAGAGTACAAGCAGCATGAGTAACTCAAGATATTTATCGAGAACCTGTCTCAAAATAAAAACTACAGTGGCCTGAACATGTAGTTCAGTACAAAAGCTCTGAATCAATTTACAGTACTGCTGTAGGCATACACATGCTTAGGCAAGAGACAGAAATAGAACAAGACAGAGAGAAAATAATAAATTCACAAAGAAAAATGGCTGGTAAGCATATGAAAAGGTATTTATCAAAGAAACACAAATTAAAACAAATTCAATATATATTCACAATAAAAAGTCAGAATACTGGGGCCCAGCAGGATGGCTCAGTGGTCTAAAGCGCCTGCTTAAGAAAGCTTGGGCAGCCGGGTGTGGTGGCGCATGCCTGTAATCCCAGCACTCGGGAGGCTGAGGCAGGAGGATCAGTGCGAGTTCGGACCAGCCTGGGCTACAAAAGTGAGCTCAAGGCCAGCCTGAACTGCATAGCAAGACCCTGTCTCAAAAAGACAAAAAAAAAAAAAAAAAGAAAGCTTGGGCAGCTGCAGGGACCGCGGTTCAATCCCTGGCACCACATGCTGCGCCAGCCATGCCCTCATATCAAGGAAGGCCGAGCTGGCCATAAAAACAAACAAACAAACAAACAAACA
The DNA here is from genome assembly GCA_004027025.1 of Myocastor coypus. Taxonomy (NCBI): domain Eukaryota; kingdom Metazoa; phylum Chordata; class Mammalia; order Rodentia; family Myocastoridae; genus Myocastor; species Myocastor coypus. The sequence goes on from PVJA010009625.1 coordinate 58,703, forward strand.
AACAAAAAAGACATCATTATTATCATCATCATCATCGCCCCCACCCCCTGCCGCCACCACCACCAACACCACAATAAATGAAAAAATAAAAACTTGGAATAGCTATAACAATTCTGAAAAAGAACAAAGTTATAAGAATCAACTACTTGATTTGGGGATTTACTATAATTATACAACAGAAAACAAGCTAGTATGGTATTTATGGGACAGACAGGTAAATAAACAGAATACAATAGTGTCCATAAACAGATCATTACACAAAATATGGTGAAATGATATTTCACGAAGTCTTTTCAAACAAATAGCACTGGATCAACTGGCTATTCCCATTAACAACTACAGAAACAACTTTGCTTTTAAATAAAAAACACTGAAAAGGAGATAACGGACCTAAAAATATAAAATTTTTAAAAATACACAAGGAAATTTTGTGACCAAGAGTTATATAAGTCTGGATATAACACCAAAACATAAATCTGTAAACATTTGACTTGATAAATTAGACTTCCTCAGATTGAAACTTCTGCTCTATAAAAATATACTCTTAACAAAATGAAGCCAGGCCACAGATGAATAAGCATCAATGAATTACACATCTAAAAAAGAGCTTATGGGGGCCGCGGGATGGCTCAGTGGTCTAAAGCGCCTGCTTGGAGAAGCTTGCGTGGCTTCAGGGACTGAGGTTCGATCCCCGGCACCACATGCTGCGCCAGCCCTGCCCTCGGGGCGGGCTGAGCCGGCCATAAAAATGAGTGAATAAACAAACAAGGGTTCTGAAATAAGGAAAAAAATAATAATAAAATAAAAAATTCTTAAAAAAATAAGAATAAAAAAGAGCTTATATCTCATACCAATAAGAAAACAATCTAAAAATTGGAAAAAGGGGCTTGGGAGATAGCTCTGTGGTGCAAGTGCAAGGTGCAAGGTTGTAAGTTTGAACCCTGGTCCCGCAAAGAAAAAAATAAAATAAAATTGGAAAAGACGTGAATAGGAACTACACCAAAGATGACATTCATATGGAAAAAAAGACATGTCACGATATCTGATAGCCTTTAGGAATATAGATTAAGGCCTGATGAAATTATTATGATGTCAAAGATTGGATGGTTAAAAAATACTGACAATACTGTTGTTAAAATAACATAACTAGCATTGGTGTGATGAGCTTTAGGAGGCTTAGATTCAATAGCTTCCAATGTCACAAGCTTCACTGGTGGCACACTGCAATTGCAAAACCTTTGATTGTATATGTATCTGCTTCCTCTTAGTCCAAAGAGAAGTATATTCTTTCCTTTTTGTTTTTTCTTTCTTTCTTTCTTTCTTTCTTTCTTTCTTTCTTTCTTTCTTTCTTTCTTTCTTTCTTTTTTCTATGCAACATTAATAGGGAGGTGGGTCATGCCCACACACTGCACTCTATAGAATGATTGTGAGGACAATATGCAATATGTCAACTTTCAAAGAAAAAAAGGGGGAAAAGAAAAAAAAAAGTAATGTGGATTT
>PVJA010009626.1:0-25937 GCA_004027025.1 Myocastor coypus
GAGGGGAGGGAAAGGGAAGGAAAGGGAAGGGAAGGGAAGGGAAGGAGAGAGGGGACTGGGGAATTAGCTCAATGGGAAGACGTTGGTTTCCATCCCCAGGAGGACACACACACACATACAAATTAAAAATAAAATTTAGAATTTAACCAAGTTTAATTATGATGACCTTTCCAAAAGGGAAATTTGATAATAGATTTGCTATCTCAAGCAAAGATACCCATTTTCTACAGTAAAAAGCAAGAAAAATTTGGACCCCCTACAAGCTTCATTTCTGGCACTACCAGTGCTTCTATTTTGTACAAAGTGCTGTACTGCATGGGAACACTGGATGCATTCAGATCCAATGTAGTTTTCAAAATCCTACACTAGTGAAAACCTTGAAATTCCAGAACACAGATTCCTGCACATGCTGAGTTCCTAAAAGGCCTATTGTTGTAATCTTCATTTCCAATTAATTGTAAAGTCTTTGAATATAAGAATAGTATGCCATACATTTGTGTAGCTTTTGCCTCTTGTAGCTTAACATATTGCTGAGTTTAATAATTCCTGTTTGTTTATTATTGATGATATTGATATTGAATAAAAGTCTCTATTTTCTATATAGTTACTTCTAAGTGCCAGACTTTAAGACAGACATCATCAAAATAGGTGCAAATTATGGTAATACTGAGATATCAGAAGGGAAAAAACTTTCAAAGCAAGATTGAAAGGTATAGAGCTATTTAATGTGGAAAAGAAAAATTTACTAATTCACAATATTTATCCCAAGTAAGTGTTCAAATGTATTTGTTGGAAAAATAAAGAGGCCATACAGGTGAAAGTTTTAAAATACAGGAAAAAAATAGAGGCTCAAGAAAAGCATGACTACCCTCCTATAACTGAACGTGTAACGAAGGAACCAGGTTCAATTTGTTCCTTAGTACAACTGTCATCAAATGTATAAATGTAACTTCAACAAACAATAAAAAGGCTCAAATCATTGAAATGGGTATCTCTAATCATCAGCGAAATGCAGCAGTAAGATAAATTGTCAAAAGCATTCTAGTTGTGGGCTGAGGAGATAGTTCAGCAGCATTAGCACCTTAACCCTGAGGTCAATATTTTTTTTTTGGTGGAACCAGGGATTGAACTCAGGCCCTTGTGCTTAGCCAAGCAAGTACTTATTCTTCTGAGCTATCTCCCCAGCCCCTGAGGTCAATCATTGGTACAAAAAAAGTGTTCAGATTGTAGCATAATTTCAGCAAATAAGCATGAGGTTTAATGTGAAGTAGTTTATACAATCCCATGAAACCTTAATATTGGGGAAAGAATTAAATTACCTGATTCTGCTGCTTACTTAAATTACTCTAATCCTGTGTTACTAAATGTATAAACCTAAGTACAAAATATTTATCACAACAAATTTACAACTACGATATTTGTATATAAAGTATTTATTTTCAGAGCAAGCCTACAGCCCCATTTCTTCTTGGACACACCCACAGTATGGCTGTAGTGTCCAGTGGTCTTGGTGTGCTGGCCTGGGACTCGCACAGCCCAGAAGTGGTGCAGGTCCCTCTGGGCTTGTGATCTTTAGTCACTCCAGGTCTCCCCGGAGCTTATTGTCCAGACCATTGTCTATAAGCTAGCCATCCTTCACATCCTTCTCCCTGTTCAGGAACCAGTCTGGGATCTTGTACTGGCATGGATTCTGCACGATAGTGATCCTGCACTCCACCTCATCCTCAGTGAGCTCTCCAGCCCCCTTGGTGAGGTCAGTGTCTGCTTTCCTCAATGCCACGTGAATGTATCTTCACCCCACACCCTTAGTGGCAATCATGGCAAAAGCTATTTTCCACCGCCCGTGGATGTTGGTATGGAGTACTACTGAAATGTGTTGGAACTTGTTAGGGATCACTAAAGACATGGCGGCAGCAGTGATGGTGGTGTGTAAGCCTCCTGTGAAAGCTGAAAAAAAATTTTTTTGGTATTTTTGAGACAAGGTCTCACTATGCAGTTGAGGCTGGCCTTGAGCTCACATTTGTAGCCCAGGCTGGTCTCAAACTCGCACCAATCCTCCTGCTTCAGCCTCCCGAGTGCTGGGATTATAGGTGTGAGCCACCACGCCCGGCTGGAAGCTGAAAATGTTGATGCTAACCTTAGAATGATTTACTTTAGCTAAAACTCCATTACTTACAATGTCAATATAGCATATGATCACTGACTTTTTTACCTTCATTATTTTGAGACAATGTTTTGCTATGCAGTGAAGGCTTTACTTGAACTCACCATGTAGCCCAGTCTGGCTTCAAACTCACTGTGATCCTCCTGCTTAATCCTGTCATGTGCTGAGATAACTGGTGTGCACCACTACACCTGGCTTGCTTTGACCACACTTACAGAATGGGATCGTTGAAATTCAGCAAATATATACTCTTCCACCCCACATGGCAATTCTCTTTTGGGCTGTCTTTTACTCATATTACTATGAAATTTTTATTAATTTAAGCACTACATACCACATGGCTTTATCTTGTCACAAAAGCATCGTTTTGCTTTCAGCCTTACCTCTGTTCTTTTATCACTAATTCACAACAGCTAAAGCAACATCAATTCCCTCCCAAACAGTTGCAAACATAATACAATGCCATGAAAATCAAGTGTCAGTACTTATTTATAAGAGATTTGTTCATTCAAGAGAGATGTTAACTTTTCGATAATTGTCAAGAGCACATTTTACTTGCTTTCTGAGATAAAGCCTCCATATATTTTTTCAGGTTTGTCTTAAACTCAGTCATTACATAGCCAGAATGGGCTGGAACTTCAGGGGAGATATACAACAGCCTCCAATGTGCTGGCATTACAGGGATATGATACTGTTGTAGGTGGCTGAATTAAATAGAAATATTATAGGTTGTCAGATAGGGCCGCACCCTCAAGGAGACAATATGTAAGACAAGGTGACTTTGCAACCTTGGAAGAGAGAGGTTCCTTCCTGTCCTCCTGCGTTGGGCCACAGCTCAAGACAAAGTAAACAAATGTAACCACATACTTTCCTAAAGATAGGCATCAGGGATTGTTATTCTAAATAGGTATCAATCACCTTGATGCTTGATATCTTTTTTTTTTAACTCAAGTCCTTGCACTTGCCAAGCAAACACTTGTTTTATTGAGCTATCCCCCCAGCTCCAATCTTGAAAGAGCTACCAAAATGAGTCACTAAACCAACACTCAACAGGAAGAGACATTGTCCCATATTTATGCCCACTTGCTATGTGACTCAATTATAGAAATATAGATGTGAAGCAAAAACCTAATGTCTCAAAAGAGCAAGGAGCAATAGACAGAGCCCAGGGAGAACTGCTATCTCTCACTTGTAAATCCCTACAAGCTGGGATTCAAGGCTGCAGATAGCTTCTCCTGATGGCACCATGTTTTTGGATCCCTTGCTTGGGATGTTATCAGCTAGCATTTGTGTGAATCTAATGTTAGACACATGGTGGAAATCGATAGAGATAGTAGTTCTCATTCATTGAAGAAATCAAGCACATTCCTTAGCCTGCCTTTAGCTCTCAATAAACATGAGATGCTTCTGAGTCTCTGGGCTCACTTCAAGAGAGACTAATCTCAGTGAGACCTCTGAAGCTATATTCATTGGGTCTTCTTATTGTTTCTTTTGGCACTGACTCATAACATGCAATAAGGTTTCTTCATTTGTTACTGGACTTAATCAATTTTACCTGAGCAATGGTGCTTGTAATCTCATTGATTGACCATAGTTTTGTCCCACCTCATGCTCACTTAAATGAGTTCCCATGTTCTCCACCACTTTAGACCTGCCTCATCACATGGTTTTACTCTATAAAAGTCCCTGCAAGAGACAGCTTCCCAGGGACAACCTGCTTGGGCCCCCTGCCCTTCTGTGCCTCTCTGGGACAGAAGCTTTCTTTCCCAGTAGATATATTCTACTCTTAGCCTCCGTTTATTCCTAAAATTCATTCTTCAGTTTTAAAGAACACAAACTCATCCCAGGTACCTTTCAGATTGAGAGTTTCTTTTCCCCTATATTAATACCATACCCAAGTAGAGCACACTTTGAATAAGGAATGTAGGACATATGATTGTGCTTGAAAATAATCTATTTTGTTAGGCAATTTCAACTGTTTCTTAAATTATTTTAACAAATTAGTGAAGTATGTGTTATTGCTCTATTTCTCTATTACTTTATTTTCTCTTATAAGAGTAATTACAAGGTAAGTTAGAGGATTCAGGTATGGTTGACAGTCATATAAGATAACATGGCAAGCCAGATGTATCTAACTTTAAAAGGCATGCATTTTTGTATCAAACAGCCAGGAATGAGGAGGGCTAATATTTGAATTTAGTTTTTGCAACAGAAATCACTAGTGCCTATGTCTTTAGTATCCTCAATATTGTTCAGCACTGCCAACAATCCCTTTGTCTTTCTATACTTTATCAGACAAACATTTTGATCATTTTACATTAACTCTATAGATAAAGATTTGGTTCCACTCAGAAACTTGCAAGTCATTCATTTATGTAATAAATGTTTACTAAATGTTTAAAATGTACCACCAACTTACTAGCACAAAAACAGACATGAAGTTCAATGGAACAATGTGGAGGATGAAGAAACAGCTCCAGTCACATTTAACTACTTGATCTTTGACAAAGGAGCCCAAAACAGGAGACTGAGGCCAGTCAGGGCTACATAATGAGGTGTTTTGTTGTTGTTTTGCTTTGTTTTAGTTTGTTTTGTTTTTGAGACAGGGTCTCATTATATAGTTTAGGCTGTCCTGGACTCATTATGTAGTGCACGCTTGCCTCAAACTCACAGTGATCCTCTTGCCTCACTCAGCACCTGCCTTCCTCAGTGCTAGGATTAGAGGCCTGTTCCACCATGCCAGGTATACATAATGAATTAAAGGCCTACACTACACGTCCTTTCTCAAAAACTAAACAGATAAACAGGCATGATGGCTCACGCCTATAATCCCAGAACTGGGGAGACTGAGGCAGGAGGATCCTGTGAGTTCAGACTAGCCAGGGCTACAGAATGAATTTAAGGCTAGTCTGAACTGCATAGCAAGATTTGTCTCAAAAAGAAGAGAGAGCCGGGCGTGGTGGCTCACGCCTGTAATCCCAGCACTCGGGAGGCTGAGGCAGGATGATTGATGTGAGTTCGAGACCAGCCTGGGCTACAAAAGTGAGCTCAGGACCAGCCTCAACTGCATAGCAAGACCCTGTCTCAAAAAGACAAAAAAAGAAGAGAGACATTGTATTACAGTGGCACATGCAAAACAGTGCAGGGACAGCCCCCTGTAGGTAACAGAAAGAAAGAAAGAAAGAAAGAAAGAAAGAAAGAAAGAAAGAAAGAAAGAAAGAAAGAGGGTCTTAGTAAGCTTTATTAGAAGTTAATGGAGAAGCACTCATGAGGCTGAGGTAGGAGGATTGCCACAAGTTTGAGCAGCCTGGTGTTGTAGTGAGTTCAAGAACAGCTTGCACCACAGAGAGAGACTATCTCAAAAACCAAAAAATAAGGGAGGCTTGTAACAGCCAGAGGTGGTTTACTAAAGCTAACTTCCACCTATAGATTACAGTCAAGTAACCAGAAAGACAAGACAAAGAAACTAAGCTCAGAAGGTTCCCCCACAGCATGAGGAACTTATGTTCTCTTACTCACTTCTTAAACCTAAATTCCCAGTCCCAAAGCCCCTGACCCGTCATTCCAGCCGCCACCAAACAAGGAAGCTAATCTGACTGGAAGAAACCCAAGGGGAGGGCCACAGACAGCCAGAGAGCCCAGCAAATTCTAGGAGCTTACGTGAAGCAAGGATCTTAATAGCAGGAGCTGCATTACTCGATTCCTGTTCAAATACCACCTACTTGTACAGCGCAGATCCCTCTCCCTGTCTTCTTTCCCCAAATTTAAATAAATCACTTACTTTGGTTTTATTTATTTATTTATTTTTTGTCTTTTTGAGACAGGGTCTCGCTATGCAGTTGAGGCTGGTCCTGCGCTCACTTTTGTAGCCCAGGCTGGTCTCGAACTCGCACCAATCCTCCTGCCTCAGCCTCCCAAGTGCTGGGATTACAGGTGTGAGCCACCACGCCCGGCTTACTTTGGTTTTAAACTCTGCTTCTTCAGTTCTTTAACTGATGCTGGAGTTGGGGCCCTCAGGACCTGCATCCTCCATGGAGCAGTGGTGCAAGGTGGCACAGCCTGGCATGATGTGTGCCTCTCGGTGGGCATTGCAGTTGCACAGTAACTCACTGCAACTGAATCATCAGTTCATAGCAACTATGTCCTGGAAGCGGCCTCCGAGTCCTTTAATTGAGGAATTGGTAAAGAAAATAAGGTATTTACACACAGTAGAGCACTACTCTGCCATGAAGAAGGATAAAGGAGGAGTCATTTGTAGGCAAGTGGACACACCTTGAAACCACAATGTTAAGTGAAATCAATGAGATGCAGAGGTGTAGATATCCCACGGTTTCTAATATATGAGAAACCCAAAGTCTAAATAAACAGCAAAATAAAAAAGGAGATGATAATCATAAAGATAAAACAGTAGCGCTGAGGGACTACACTCCTTTGAGCTCAGCCACTACCCCAGGCTCCTGAGACTGAAAACCTGACGTATGTGCGCAGCATGAAGCGTTCCTGTTCGGCCCTCCTGGTACCACTTTCAGTGTCCCTCAATGAACACAGCTGCTTTTTCTGCACCATCAAGGGCATGCTCTGCAGTCTTTGCTTGTTAGACCTGAGAACTTGGAAGCTGCCCGTTGGGCCTACTAGGCAGCTGCATAGAAAGTAGGGAGTCAGGTCTTTCTCAAATGGGAATTTGCTCAAGAGATGGAGGGAGGAGGAAAGAAGGGGAAGAGATAAAAAGTGATTAAGACGTGTCACATGCACGTGCCAGCTGCACACGAGCAATGTAAACATTATGTACTGCAAACATGCACTAGTAGTGGAAAGGAGTAAAAGTTTTTAAAAATGCGCTATCATCAACCATACTCAACACTGTTCTGGCCTCTCCAGTTTCACCGTGGGAAAAATGTCCCATCCATATGAGGTCTCATTTCTGATAACCTTTCTATGGCATCATGCAACCCTCCTATGAGGTCACAGGCCAGAAAGAGCCTGATTGAGTTCATTCTGTCCATATTACACAGTGGTAATGGCTTCAGACATTTTGGAGAACACAGGGTTGTCAGCAAACTCACTGCAGTGAGTGTGCCTTGGGCCCATGTTCTGTTTACCCATAGCTCGAGATTATTCTTACTCGTGCATCTACACAATCCACGGACAGAGACATGACTCTTAATGTTTGGACACTTCCTTTTGGCCTGGCCTGTGCCTTTACTTGTGTATAACTAGTCATGGAAAAGTTGCTGACCCACTGTGCAGATTGGCATCTCTGAAACAAAAGAGGAAATCGAAGTCCCCTAAGCTCACAGAAAACCATTACCAGAATGAGTTATTTCTCCAGATCTTTGACCTCATGGGTGTGGTGGTGCATGCACATCAGCCCTGATCTTGGAAGGCTGAGGCAGGAAGATCTTTGTGAGTTCAAGGCCAGCCTAAAGTACATATCTAGGTGCTATCTCAAAAATAAACTAATCACTGTTTGCTCTTAACATTTACCTGAAAATACCGAATGTACCTTCTCTTATCCTGTTTTCCTCAGTGTATGCCTTTACTTTTGACAGTAGTGCTGCAGTTGGCATTCTTTCCGGTAGCTATGTTCCACGTGGTCATAATGAATACCAAATTAATGTATCCTGAAACATTGCTGCAGGGGAAATAAAGGGTTATGTTCCCGTGAACCTCTTGTCACAGCATTTTTGTTAAATGATGAATACATAAACTTTCTTTATGTGTGTTTTGTGTAAAGACATCTTATTTAATATATACTGTTGGTTAACTCCAGCCCCACAGTCAATAGCGCTATAACTCACACCTAAAGAAGCTTTTCCAACACAAATCTTTTCTCCATAAGACACCTCATCGTCTTTTATGCTGAGGGACACCAGACAGCACACTAGCACCACACTTAAAGCTCATTTTAAAATGCAGAAATCACCAACATAAAGTACAGAGATGCAAATACATGGCACTAAATAAACCATGAGAAGGACACTACACTTGCTGACCGGATCAGAGCCAAAGTCGGCTGAGCACAGCTTTGCCTGACCTCAGCAAGTGACACACACATCAGGCTTAAACTTTGTCACTCTGCACTGGGTAGAGGGCCGTGAATAACTTTGCCAAGTAGAGGAGCTTGCAGTCATGGAACTTGCGAACAATGAGTACCAACCGCCTTGCTCTCGGAAGGGAAGGAAACAGTGGCGAAGGTCAGAGAGCGTGGGGCTCACCAGGGGATCCTACTGAAATGGAGGCTGTGACTGAGTGGCAGGGCCTGTTCCGAAAGCCTCAGTCTTTCTTTCTCAAGAGGGGGACCCAAACTGCCTTGAGCAGTACTTGTGTGCATCATATATTCCTTTCCACGGAGAGGCACAGAAACATCGCCTAATTCCAAAGAGTTTTCATGAACACTGTCAGATGGGAGTGTAGCTGTACTTTCCAGAAGACTCCACGGAGGATAAGGACTCCTACAATGCTGACAGGGGCCGAAGTGAACATGCCCATTGTGTGTTCACTTCAACCGGCAGCTGAAGGATCCTAGGACAGTGTGACCTGCTTTGGCTGCTCTGTATTGCTCACTTTCTCCATGCCTATCCCAAAGACTCAGAGTTTATTGGGGGTCATCTGTTGAGTGCCATCTTAAGCTTAACAGAGTCAGGGACCAAGTGTGGTTGGTGCCATGTGCCCATAATCTCAGAGCTTGGGAGGCTGAGGCAGGAGGATTGCCATGAGTTGGAGTCCAGACTGGGCAAATTTAAGACCTGTGTGCTCTGCGCAGTGAGACACTATCTCAAAACAGACACAAAAACAGGCAAGTGTTGGAAGGGGTGCTTTCAGGTTAGTGCAATGGTTTAAGTGCCCATTGGGGCAGTTCCACAAATGCAAAGGCACAAGGGACAGCAGTTTGATACCCACCCCTACTCTTAAGGCAGCCTGAGCCAGCTAAAACAAATAAACAAACAAACAGAAATCCTTCTCAACTTTTGACCAGCATGGGCTACAAAAGTGAGCGTAAGGCCAGCCTGAAGAGTATAGCAAGACCCTGTCTCAAAAAGACAAAGAAAAAAAAATCAGGCAAGGATTTCTTGTTTCAGAACTTTTGTTTGTTTGTTTATTTATTTTTATGGCTGGCTCAGCCTGCCCTAAGGGCAGGGCTGGTGCAGCATGTGGTGCCGGGGATGAACCACAGTCCCTGAAGCCACCTAAGCTTTCCTAAGCAGGCGCCTTAGACCACTGAGCCATCCTGCTGGGCCCCAAGGCAAGGATTTCTAAAAAGCTCTGACAGGAGATTATTCCATCATTTCCACTATGTTTATATTATATAAACTAGGGGCCCGGCAGGATGGCTCAGCGGTCTAAAGCGCCTGCTTAGGAAAGCTTAGGTGGCTGCAGGGACCGCAGTTTGATCCCCGGCACCACATGCTGCTCCAGCCCTGCCTTCAGGGCAGGCTGAGCCGGCCATAAAAATAAACAAACAAACAAACAAACAAAAGTTCTGAAACAAGAAAAAATAAAAATTAAAATATATATATATATATATATATATATATATATATTATATAAACTAATTTCCCCTTAGGTATCAGGCACAGTGCTGTTGACCAGGCATGTAACAGTAGTTAACAACACAGATTTACTTTAACAACACAAGTTAACTCTAAACAGCAATGTCTGTAAAGTAAAGCTACACATATGAACATTATTTCATGGAAATATTATTTATTTATTTATTTATTTATTTATTTTGTCTTTTTGAGACAGGGTCTCGCTATGCAGTTGAGGCTGGCCGTGAGCTCACTTTTGTAGCTCAGGCTGGTCTCGAACTCGCACCAATCCTCCTGCCTCAGCCTCCCGAGTGCTGGGATTACAGGTGTGCGCCACCACGCCTGGCTTTTTCATGGAAATGCTATGACCAGTAACTTGAAGAAGTCTTCCACTATATTTTTCCTGGGAAAAATGTTTCAGTGTTTGATAAGTTAACGTTCACAACTGCTGTATAGCACATAACTTTTTCTTTTTTTTATGGGACTGGGTTTCGAACTCACAACCTTGCACTTGCTAGGCAGGTACTTGTGCCATGGGGCTATCTCCCCAGCCCTATTGCATAACTTTAACGAACTACAAAAGTCAGTTATAGTAGCTATGCTAAGTGTGGGACACAATGTTCCATGAGAGTGTGTCATGTGTCACTTTACACTTAGGGTGAGCAGGTGAGGGAAGAGAAGAGGAGAGGAGAGGAGAGGAGAGGAGAGGAGAGGAGAGGAGAGGAGAGGAGAGGAGAGGAGAAGAAAGCCATCTCTAGAGAAGATGGCTTGAAAGACATACAACACAACAGGAAGGGGGCATGTTCACTGGCCAAGCCCAGCACCGTGAAGTGACAGAAATGGGGTGGCATAAACAGCAAAACTGTGCTAACTCATTGTTCTGAAAACTCATGGGGTCACAGGATAGGTTTCTTGCTGGAATTTTGACCTATTCTAGTCCTTCAGCTTGGGGTGGTTCGCTGGCAATCTGTGTGTTTCGTTTTTACCTCCATTGGCACACGGTGTTCTCTGTGCATTTGTGGAGGTCCAAATTTCCCTGTTGTAAGATTCCTGTCATACTGTAAGAGGTAATTTGTTACTTAGCTTATAAATAGGTGGCTAGTAAGGGACAGCACCTCAGATAGAACAGGGCTGGTCGGCCTTAAGACAAACAGCAAGCGCGCGCACAGAGGAAGGGGTAACTCAAGCCCTCCATATCTTCAGTCAGTAATGCAGAAAAGAAGCAAGGGGGAAATGAACTGACCTCTCCTTCATCTAATTTTTTACTCTACTATATATTTTTTTTCTTTTTGGTAACAGGGATGGAACTTAGGTAAGCACTTATTCCACTGAGCTATTTCCCGGCCCTTTTTCTCACCTACTAAACAATGATATTCTTGACCGGCCAAAGAGTGTATGAGCAGCACATGACCACTGGTGTTCATGTCTCTGTAGGTCACATTAGGTCCTGGACAGTCCATACCTGAATTCTTTTCTGTGTGTATTTTTAGTACAGGGTCTACAGAGTCTACAGGCTCTCACTACACAGACCAGACTTGTAGTGATCCTTCTTGTTTTTCAGTCTCCCAAGCGCTGGAATTACAGGCATGGGTCACCATACCAGTCTCAATCAACATCTCATTGTGCCCTGGGCACAGGGCCAGCAGAGCAGACCAGGGTCAAACCCCAGACCCTTGCATCTGCCTAAGCAGGTGCTTTAATCCAGTGAGCTATTTGGCTGGGCCACTCCATAACCTGAATTCTACAGGCTAATTTCACTTGACCTTTCATGGCCAGAGACCTGGCCACTTAGATACAAAAGACCCTAGGCAAAAAACTCACTTGGAAACCCTTTTGAGTTTTTTTTTTTTCTATTATTGGGAGCCTCTTCTCTGCTTATACTTCCGTTAATGCTCCTCTTAACTGCCTCGTTTGTCCACAATTTCATTCTTTGACTTTGTGAGACACCAGTCCCATTTGGCTGGGAATTATATCAGGTTAAGGCACTTGCCCTACTTGTAGTATGATGATGTCGTAAATAACTGTATCTGCGATTACCCTATTTCTTTTTTGTTTATTTGTTCATTTGTTTGCTTGAGATAGGGTCTGGCTACATAGTCCAGACTGACCTCAAATTCATGCCAACCTCTTGCCTCCTAACCTTCTGAGTGCTGGGGTTATAGATATATATTGCCCTCCCTAGCTACCCTATTTCTAAAGTTCAGATTATGAGGTAGCTGAGAATTAAAAGTTCATCATAACAATTGAAGGGAAAAGACTCATTTCACTCTATACAGGGGAGGAAAATAATCAGAGGGTTGAAGGAGCATGGACTTTAAACACAATATAGAAAGAAATTGCACTGCAGCAGAAAATTAGGCAGCATCTGTTGATGCTCTTCCAGGTTGTATGATTACAGTCCTTATTTGGAAACAGCTCGAACACAATTTCCTTCCTGGTTTGGTTCCCAGGCTTCAAGTTGTTTCCAAATACAGACTTCAAGTTGTTTCTTGATTGAAATCTAATATTTAATAAAAATAGGTTCAATGTGCTGGGCATGGTGGTGCATACCCATAATCCCAGCCCTCAGGATGCTAAGGCAGGAGGAGTGCAGTGAATTCGAGCCCCGCCTGACTACACAGGGTGTCCAAAGGCAGCAGAAAACATAGGCTTGGTGACACCAGTCTTTCCTTCTCAACTTTAGTTTAAAGTGAATGCCATTCATCTCTCTTTTTTTTTTTTTTTGATTGCTGAAGTTTCATCCTGCACTTTTAGCATTTACTAACTGAACATATTGCTGTTATAACCTTCTGTAAGGGGACTAACTTCTCCCTGATCAACAACTTAGTGATAAAATTAAAAATAAAACAGGTCAGGTGTGGTGGTGTGCCTTTGTGATCCCAGTCCTTAAGGGGCTGGAGGCAGGAGGACCACTGCAACTTTCAGGCCTACCTGGGCTACAAAGTAAGTTCAAGACCAGTCTGAATTGTGTAGTGAAACCCTGTCTCAACAAGTGCAAAAATAAGGACTGGCCAGATAGCTCAGCAGACTAACATCTGCCTGGTTAGGCCCAGCACAGTGGCCGGGATCTAATAGCTGTGCCAGCCCCACCCAGGGGCACCACGCTGAGACTATGACTGAGAATGGGCATGGTGACATGTGCCTGTAATCCTAGCACTTGGGAGGCAGAAAATAGGAGAATCAGTATGAGTCTAATCTACATAGTGAGGTCCTGTAAACCCTGTAGAATCTGTACCAAATACAAAGAGAGAGAGAGAGAGACAGAGACAGAGAGACAGAGACAGAGAGACAGAGACAGAGACAGAGACAGACAGAGAGAACATCATTATAGATTTAAATGTTTAACTTAAAACAATCTAGGGCTACCTAAAAAAATTCTAAAGAGGAAATTATGCAATAGTACGCTTGTTTTCAATGGTAATTGATATATAATTATTTACTATGATATGAATACACACGGCCTCTGTGTACGTTAGGCTGGCCTTGAACTCACTGTGCAGCCCAAGTTGACCTACAGCTCTTCCCAGCCCTCCTGCCTCAGCCTCCTGAGTAAGCGCTGGGATTGCTGGAGTATGTATGCCACCATGCTGAGCATGACCGAGTGATAGGTTCTGGCCCTAGTATAAGTTGCTAGATTATTGTGGTGGCCATCTAGCATGCCTGAAGCCCTTAAAGCAACAGCTTCTCTTCCCAGGGGCCACTTTCTCCTGCTCACCCAACGTCATCCCAGATGTAATTTCCTCTCCTCTTTCCTGTGCATACAGGAGAGATCCAAGTGAGCCCTTTACGTGTAATTGAAACCAACCCTCTGACTCCACCCTCAGTAAAAATCCATAAAAGTCTCAGCTTTCTTTGTCTCAGGTCAGAGGATCCCCTCCCCATCCACCCTTGATCTTCTCTGTGTCTTTAGAGATCTTCTCCATATCTTAGGCTTCTTTTGTCTTTCCTACACTGCTGAAAAACCTAACAATGAATACATTCTGAATGCATATTAGTATTCACATTATCATATATAGAATCCTTAAAAATAATTTCCAGTGTTAAGTATAGGAGATTTGGATTCCCTTCTCCTATGCAAAGTGTTCTTTTGGAAGGCTAGATTTTTTTCACATTAATTGAATAATTAAATCATGACTTAAAATCATTCTGTGACTTGTTGATGCTTTGCTTTCATGGTTAAAAATGATAGCTTAGCAGAAACAGGATGACACTCATTTTTTAAAATTTCACTTGAGGGGCCCGGTGGGATGGCTCAATGGCCTAAAGCTCTTGCTTAGAAAAGCTTGGGCGGCTTCAGGGACCCCAGTTTGATCCCGGCACCGCATCCCTGGGGGCGGGCTGAGCCGGCCATAAAAATGAGTGAATAAACAAATAAAGGTTCTAAAACAATAAGTAAGTAAGTAAGTAAATAAATAAAATAAAATAAAATAAAAAATTCTTTAAAGTAATTTCACTTGGTACATAGATCAGACAATTAGAGCATGCAATGGCAAAATGTGTTCAGGCGAGTATTTCTATCTGCACATGGTACATTTTATTTTTTTCAACATGGAAGTGTAACATATAATATATACCCACTGATAATATGCTATTTAGCATGCTGCCTTTTTATTTTTGCTGCTGTCACACACGTATTTAATTTTTCATTCTACATTGATTGAGTGGAATATGACCTTTTTTTTGTCTTGAGACAAAAAGTTCTCACTATGCAGTTCAGGCTAGCCTTGAGCTCCGTTTTGTAGCCCAGGCTGGTCTCGAACTCACACTGATCCTCCTGCCTTATCTTCCCAAGTGCTGGGATCACAGGTGTGCACCACCACACCTGGCTTGGAATATGACTTTTGTTTCCTAGTGTCCCAGAACAGTGTCAGATATTAACACTAGAAAAAATTATTGATGTCAACTTGTTTATATTTTGAGCAATTGCACCTAGTAGGTGCCAGTGCATACTTGCAAATCCATGTATTTATTAATTGCTGATATATATATATATATATATATATATATATATATATATATTTTTTTTTTTTTGTCTTTTTGAGACAGGGTCTCACTATGCAGTTGAGGCTGGCCTTGAGCTCACTTTTGTAGCCCAGGCTGGTCTCGAAATCACACTGATCCTCCTGCCTCAGCCTCCCGAGTGCTGGGATTACAGGAGATTGCTGATATTTTAGATAATGAGATAAGTAATAAATTGGATGGCCTCAAGGTAGCCTATCGGGAAAATTTCAGGAAAAGCTTTTTCTATGCATGGTAAACCAACAAGTTGACGTTGCTGGTGGGCAGGTAAAACTGAAATTTAAGAAAGGCAAGACTTCTTTCCTGTTCTGTGTTATGTAAGATCAGAGTGACAGAGATGAAGCTGAATTTTGCAAGCTGAGTAGGTCGTTAAGAGAGTGAACCTAGATGAGGAAAGGGGAAAAAGAGAAACAATCACACAAATAGTGCAACCCTCCAAGGTGCTGGAATTTATGCTAAAGAAGGCTGGCGGGCCTCTGACGTGATCAGAATCTCAGAATGAATTCATAAGCTCTTTTTGTCCTTCTCCTCCCTGCTCCTGGCACCCTGTCAATCAAAGATTACATCTGCACCGAGGCAGTCTCCAATGGGGGGAAGCCAAGCTGCTTCGTAATGTAAATCCGTATTTTAGCAAGGAGAGAGAGAGAGAGAGAGAGAGAGAGAGAGAGAGAGAGAGAGAGAGAGGAGGGAGAGAGGGAGGGAGGGAGGGAGACCCTAAAACAGGCCACTCTGCTCCTTGGCAATTTTCCTTCCCACAGAGCTCCAGTTACAGGACCCAGCTCCAGCTAAAGCAAACACATCTGGCCCATCAACTGCGAGCTTGCTCTGCCTTTTCAAGGAGCAGCATTCTCCTCCCCTTGTGTAATGAGAGCTGCCTGCCACGCTCAGCCTGGCTTTTCTAGCACCAAGAGCCCCATGTGTACACCTTGAGCTATTCTCTCTACTTTGCACTTCAAGAATTTAGGAAGCTTCAGGGCAAAATGAGATTTAGGCTTCTTCTTTTTTTTTTTTTTTAGCCTCCATTTTGGAGCGCATTTGCTTTTCCTACAGGATGTGTTGAGACACCACAAGAACTCACGTGCTGCCTGCAGACTGAAATGCCAGAGAAAATGTTTCCAGGGCTAAGGATGAACTCAGGGTCTTGAATACACTGGGCAAATACTCTCTCATGCTGGGCTACACTGTCTTCCTTGAGAAAGGACTTGTGCAATTTCCAGCCCTGGCTATCCTGGCTACAGTGATCTGCTGCTCCTGTGCTCACCCATTCTGGCCAGGTACATGTGAGAGAGCAACTCTACAGAGGCCAGGGGATGCTTGGTGGGCAGCCCTAAGTGGGCATGCTGACCTCAGCCTCAATCAGGACACCAGTCTCTTCTTTAGTTGTTTTCTTCTCTTGGTATTACTTTTGTTAGTACTGATTTCCATGCGTAATCATCACATTCACTGTAGATACTGGGCGCCTCTGCACAACACATCTTAGTTTTCTTTTTTTCCCCACATCCTTCATCTCTCCTTTCATCACCCTCAGCTTTTTTTTTTTTTTTCTTTTTCTTTGTTTTCTGTTTCTCTAGCCACGGGGATAGTGCAAAGGAATTAAATGGCCTTCATTTTTCCTGCTAGCTGCAATAGACTTTTTTTTTTTACTGTTTACTCTTTCTTTTTTTTTTTTTGTGGTAATATCTTGTCATCTGCATATTTATTTGTTTGCCTTTTTTGGAAATTATCCTGCCAGCAGTTGTAAAATACAATTTATTAAATATTTCTGCAATGGAAATGGCTAAGGTGCCTAGCACCGTTTAACAAAATATCAGTTATCACATCAGCCTGTTTCAAGCTTCAAGCTCTTACAGCTTGCCAAGCTCCAGACATCATAGTCACTCTCTTCACTTACCAAGTTGTCCATCTGAGGCTAGGGAGTCAGCCCTTACTTACTGATCTGATCCAAGGTTGAGGTCACCATTTATTTTCCTTACGATCTAAACTATAGTATCAGCCATTGGACCAAATACGTATGGAACTAATTCAAGAGACCCTGTTTCTGCCTCAATCTCTGCATCTGGCTGAACAAAGGGTGTGTGCTCCCGGAGTGGTGGCCGTGCTGATCTCTGCACTCACGGAGGCTCATAGGAGGGAGGGTCCTGCCCAAGCAGAACAGTGCAGCAATGTAGGAAGGTCTTGTCTCAAAATTTTAAAGAAGTTCAAAGGGGTTGGAAAGGTAAATCATTGTGAAGACCATAGGTTCAGGCCCCAATAAGAAAGGCAGGTGTGTTTGTATGTGGTTTTGCAAACACAGAAATGAATGGTAGGGAAAGAGTCAGGGGTAGCACAGTATTTCCTGTTCATCTCAGACCACAAGGAGAGATTGAGTCTGCAAGTAGAGGACCTTGGGGTGCTTGACAAGAGCTGGGGGTGGGGGAGTATAAAACTGCTGACAGGATAAAGCCGGACATGGTGCCTCCCACATGTACTCCCAGCACTCGGGTAACTGAGGCAGGAGGATTCCCAAGAGCTCAGCACCAGCCTGGACAACTCAGCAAGGCTCTGTCTCAAAAGAAAACAAAACCATGGAGGACAAGCACTCATCTAATGTGCTTCGTGGCCTAAAATGGGCTGTACAAGAGGACAAAAGAAGCAATGTCCTTTACTTGAAAAGACCATCATCCTCAGGAAATAGACGTGCTACAACATGGAGCAGAGATAAAGAACTATTCAAAAATGGAGATGAGATTTCCATTCTGATTGCAGAATGCAGTCCTAGAAACCCAGTGGAAAAAGTTGAGGTTCAGAAGTAACTGAAAAGGGAACTACGTCACGCTAGGGTTGGCGTGACAAACAAGAGTGAAAACTTAGGTGATGATGAACAACCATGGTAAGGATAGAGAAAAAAACAAAACAAAACAAAACAAAACAAAAAAAAAAACTTCTTTCCTTGACCATCTTAGACTTGTGGCTGAAAACTCTAACAAAATACTGATTAGTGAAAGAAAGACATACTTAATATTAAAATGCTGAAAACTTCTCTAGTGTAAATTTACATGACACTGGTGCTCTCATATCCAAGTGATATCTGATGAGCGGCTAAACTTGTACATTTTAACGTGTGTTTGGTGCAGAGTGGTAATGGGTAACCGTGACTAGACATAAGGAAGGGCCTCAGGATAATAAGCTGAGGCAGAGTTAGCAAGTCCTATTTGCTCTAACTCTCCCCTGGGTCACCTGGTCGACCCGTTCCACGTGAAAGCCTTCTGGCTTGCTTCAGGAGGAATCAGAGAGTGCTTCCTGAGGTTGCGTGGCCCTGTTTGGAGGAGGGGAGAAGCAAAGGTCAGTGTGCTTCTGCAGTGCTTCAAATGAACAAGGGCTATATTTTGCAATGCTGCATCTTGGAGGCCACCATGAATGTGAGGCTCGCTGTGATCACACTGGCCAGAAGAGTGTGTCTTTATGTAAATGTCTTTATGAGATGTAATAAAACATATGGTGGATACTGTTGCCAAGTGCCGGGCAAGATCAGAAAGACATCACTGTGTGGCCTCATCTACCTTACTAACCAGATCTGGCTGAGGCAACAGGCTCTCTGGAGTCCAAGGCCAGCCTGGGCTACATAGTGAGACCCTGTCTCAAAAAAGAAAAAAAAAATCCAGAACAATAGGATGTTTATTCAAGATGAAGGGAACACTTTGAGGTCGATTAGTAGCCAGCAATGTCTTTAAAATATATATATATATATATATATATATATATATACATATATATATATATGTATATATATATGTATATATATGTATATGTATATATATTATATATATGTATATATATGTATATATATGTGTATATGTATATATATTATATATATATGTATATATACATACATATACATATGTATATATATATACATATACATATATATATACATATATATATATATATATTTGTTTATTTTATTTGGTATAGGGCCTCACTACACATCTTGGACACATAGTGGTCCTCCTATCTCAGCCACCCCAGAGCTAGGATTACAGCAATTCACAACACGACTGGTTTCAATGGACAGCATGGTGCTGTCAATGGACAGTATGGTCCCCATACCATATGCAGACCAGCATGTGGTATGAGGAATCAAATTCAAGTCAAACACCTGCCAGGCAGGTGCTTAGACTGTTGTGCTATCTCCCCAGCCTAGCAATGGTTTTTCTTTAATGTATTTAGTACAAGGTCTACAGAGTCTCACTACATAGATCAGACTCATAGTGTTCCTCCTATTTTTAGCCTCCCAAGTGCTAGGATTATAGGTATACGCTGCCATGCCCTGTCCCAATCACTGTCTCAGGGCACCCCGGGAGTGGGGCTGGCACAGTATGCTGGGGATCGAACCCCAGTCCTGTGTCTAAGTTGATGCTTTAATCCACTGAGCTATCTGGCTGGCCTCCTGCAATGTCTTTTATGGTAATAATATTATTAAAATAATTTTAAATGTTCATCTTTTCTGTTGTTTTTTTAATTTTATTTTGGTTTCTTTTCTGTTTTTTGTTTGTTTGTTTGTTTTTTGCTTTGAGACAGGGTCTCACTATGTAGTCCAGACTAGCTTTGAGCTTATTTTCTAACACAGGCTGGCCTTAAATCCACACAGAAATACCCCTGTAATCCCCCTGAGGAGTGCAAGTTTCAGCCCAGTTTGGGCAAAATAGCAGTTGAGGGAGGCTGCATTCAAAATAAGCAAGAGAGGGTGCAGGGTGTAGCAGTGCAAGCGCTTTGGGTTCAATCTCAGTGTGGGAGAAGATGTTCCACTAACCACTCCTCTCCTGCTCCTCAAAATTGGGCTAGCCAAGAATGAGATGGAAGGCACAGCTTCAAGCTCAGTGAGAGAAACAGGTAGGATGGTGACTTTTCATTTAGCTGTGCGTGGGTGTGCTTGGGGAAGGGTGAACACTCCCAATTGCACTTTTAACCTGGTAGCTACTTTTTTTTTTTTGGTATGTATTTGGTACAGGATCTCACTACGCGCAGCTCAGGCTACTAGTGATCCTCTTGTTTTCGGCACGCTGGGATGACTGGTGTGTGCCACCATGCCTGACCTCCTGAGTGTGCCCCCAGAGGCGGGGCCAGTGCAGCATGCAGGGCTGGTGATTGAACTGGGGATCGAACCCTGGTCCCTGCTCTTGCCAGAGCTGGCAGGTGCTTAGTGTGTTGAGCTATCTCGCTGGCCCTTCTGCCTCTTTAACATGAGCTTTTTAAAATACCCCACCCAGTGCGACACCTACTAAGAAAGTAAGTGAAGCAAAATTAGGACCTATGAAGCATGAACCGCTCTGGAGGAAGAGAACGGAACTGCACAGAGGACAAAGTGACAGTGCCAGGCCTGAAAATTGCTACCCTGGCCTGTCCTAGCCACCCTCCTTGTTTCCCACTTTCGCGCACAGGGATCCCAGGAAGGGCCGCCTGTGTAGTGCTTGTCTGCTCCCTCCCTCCTGTAAGTTTGTTTTGGGGAAATGTGCAGCAAGAGGTCCTCCCGCCACCCAGCTACTTCTCAGAATCCACAGTGAAGAGCCCCGCACTGCTGTTTGGAGCTCTTCCTCTCTGGGCTTTCGGGCCTCTTCGCGATGCTGACACACACAGTTTTTAGCTATGTTAGTTCTGTAATGTTAGCTCTGAATGTTTTCATAATATTCCCCTGCTAGTTAGAGGCAGGGAAGGATTTATTTTAAAGGGGAAAAATAAGATCATTATTTTAGCCCCAGAGTCACAAGTTAAGAAAGGAAACTTGGAAAGTGTAAATGCAATGCTCCCCACTCAGACTTCTTGGCTTCTGCCCAGCTCCATTTATTTATCATTTCAGTTACTGCAGAGATACGTGGCACCAAACAGCCATACTGTCTTTATTTTATAAAGGAGCAGAAGATAACTAAAAGCAATTTAATCTTTAAATTATTTTTATTTTATTTTTTTTCTTCCATGAAACAGTTTAGGAAATAAAGAACTTTATCTACAACCATTTTCTTTTCTTCTTCAAACGGTCTCAACTCACACAATTTGTCTAATTTTTATCGTGATATTTCTCACACTTCTTTAACTGAAGCTCAATTATTATAATGATAAGGTCTTTCCTTTAAGGATCATATAATGCTTGTTTGTAAAATATGTCACTGATTTATAATGTACATATAGCTATTTTTAAGCTATGAAACAATCTTTTTCCTACAGAGCATAGAAATATTTATATGGAACATACTTTCTCATGAAATCATAAAGAAAACTGCAAATGACAACAGAAACCCAAAGTCGAGAATCAACAAGCTTGTGGCCTGGTGTATTTAAGGATGATACTTTTACTATTTCAAAGGAAAATAAGTGATGCATGCCTGTGATCCCAGCACTTGAGAGGCTGAGGCAGGAGTATTGGTGCTAGTCTGAGATCAGCTTGGGCTACAAAAGTCAGCTCAAGGCCAACCTGAACTGTACAGTGAGACCCTGTCTCAAAAAGAAAAAAAGGAAAATAAAATGTTCATATCTCAGGGAAAGAATTAAAGATGTCAGAGATATCTCATGACCAGTGCAAAATACTTGTGGAGATCAGTAAAAAAGATCAAAGCTGTGGGACATAAAACTGATGCAAGTATGTACTGGTAACATGACACTCTTGCTCTCAGTATAATTGCATATATATTTGTACACTTTTGTAGTGTACTGTAAAGTTCAAAATTGGGTCTATTGCTCCACCTTTACTCAACAGACCAAAATATTGGCATTAATAATATGTGGTGAAGTTGTTCTCCACAATAAAGATTAAATGCAAAACAATCTATCCTAAGAAAATGCAATGTTATGCAGAGAAGCATTTGCTCAAAAAAATTATACTTTGGGGCTAAGGAAATAGCCCAGTAGCATAAGCAGCTGCCTGGCAAGTGGAAGGTCCTGAGTTCAATCTCTGCTATGAAGCAAAGTATTTACTTTGTAGCACGCCTCATAGCAACAAAAATGAAAAATGATTGTTGAGTGTAGTGGCTCACTCAAGGAATTCCAGAATGTGGGCGTGAACATGGACTACGTAAGCACGTGCAAGCTAGCCTGAGCTCCACTGTGAAACTGTCTCAAGACAAACAAGCAGACACAACAAAAGAAATAGCACGAAAAAGTAAGTAGACTCAAGAATCTGAGCTAAACTTTGTATCATGAGAGTTGTCATCAAAATGGGAGAAAATGTAAAATTATTCAAAAAATTAATGGCAGAAATATCCCCAAATTTGGTGAAAGCCCTAAACATATAAGTAGCTGAGTGGACCCCAACTAGGTTAAGTGGAAAGAATCACGCTGTCTGTGACAATAGGCACTGACTAAAGGGAGTAAATCATCTGGGTAGAGAAAAGGTACATTATAATGTGCAACTACCCCTATGGTTCCTCTTATTGAAAAAACAAAACAAACAACAACAACAACAAAAGTAGGGCTTTTTTTTTTTAGTGCTGGACATTGAACCCTTGGCCTCATGCCTGCAAAGAAAGAGCTCTACTACTGAGCCACATCCCCCGCCTCCACCAAGTAGTTTGACCCTCACTTGCAACTTAAGTGTCAAGGTACTCTGTATTTTTCTTTCAAAATATTTACTTCCCTCTCTTTGATTCTTCCTTTTATGCCTTTAAAAACAAAACAAAACAAAACAAAAAAACCAAAAAAAAAAAAAAAACAAACAAACAAAAAACAAGGAAACAGTTTGGGCTTGATCTATGCTATTCAAGTTTATTAAGCATCTACATTGTTCTGTTCTTGTCATCATAAAATGCTCAAGTAGAACAACAAAGAAAAAGGCAAATTACCTTCACATTTGGATTATACAGTTCTGTAAGGAAGACCATCATTAATAAGACCAAATGATAAGATATTTCAATAGAAATTGTGTCAAACTATGTCAGGTCTTACACTAATACATCTGTGTTTCCTATGAGTGAGTACATCTTTGAAAATATAATGACTAAGCATATGATTAAAATGTGGCAGCAGGCACTGCCCAAATCCTGCCCGGAAACAATTCAGATAGCTGTTAGGCTGTGACCAACATTACTCCTGAACAGGAAAATAATTCAGATCTTTAAGTAGCCAGTGGTTGGCTTCATGATCAGATCAACTTCCTGTAAGTTGGTTTTGCTCTTGGCATTAGCAACCACTGAGCAAGTGGTCCCAGTTTCAGTTTTATTCAAAATATGTGGTGTTCCCGGTAATGTGGGACACACGGGTGAAGCACACAGGGTGAGATCTTTTTGTTGTGGTCCGGCCTCGGGGCAGGATCAGCAATGCCCTGCTACACTGCTCCTTGGGGTGCCGAGAGAGGTGAGTGACACCCAGTTCTTGCCAGCTCTCTGCTGTGGGCTCCAGGCCAAACCAATGATCCCTTTGGTGGTGCTTGTAATGCCTGCTAAATATTCGTCGTGAAAAATAACTGTGTGGGTAAAGACTCAAACTGGATAGAGAGGACCTTTGCTCAAAGGCTGTAAACAATGAGCATTAGAGATACATTTTGAGAGCAATCTTCCTACCTATCAGCAATCTTCTTACCTGTCCATCTTCACCTGTTTAAACTATCATCGCTTGCATGACAGAATCCAAAGAAGATATGAATTTGGGATAAGAATTGTGCTGAGATTAGAGGTGTGCACCACCATGCCTGGTCTCCTAGCTTGCTTTCTTATTTGAACATTTTAGTCCTATTTCACAATATCTGTTACATGTTTTGGTCTTTATTTACATTTTTGGTTTCTCATACAGAGAAACCATGTAAAATTTGCCCAGTTATTTTCACTTAATGGTATGGTCTCCAGATGCATCCATTTATTTAGATATCTGCTGACTTTATCCTTCTTAATGGTAAGGTAGTACCTGTATGCATTCATCAGTTGATGGTCGTTGGAGATGTTTTCCAAGATAGAGCTATTACAGACTGTGCTGTTGCTAACATGGGTATCACCATATCCCTGTGGTATGGCGGTTTTAGTGGTTTAGTGATGATACCAAGATGAGTAATAGCTATTATTCCAAACTTTTTTATTTTTTTCTCATGGAAATAGTATTGCACAGTTCTTCATGGCCCGAGTATAATCATTTTTGTTTATAATGTAATGCTGACCTTGATATGTATATGAGAGGACTATGCTTTCTTTTTTCTTTTTTGTCTTTTTGAGACAGGGTCTCACTATGCAGTTCAGGCTGGCCTTGAGCTCACTTTTGTAGCCCAGGCTGGTCTCAAACTCGCACCAATCCTCCTGCCTCAGCCTCCCAAGTGCTGGGATTACAGGTGTGAGCCACTACGCCCAGCCAAGACTATGCTTTCAACTCTTACCACTTACTTCAACTTGCCTTCAACATGTAAGGAAACTTTATAAGAGATTTTCTGCTCCTCAATAGTCATAGGGGGTCTTTCCCAAAGAAATATTTGAAGTGAGACAGTAAGAAGTATTAACAAAAGACTCGACCAAATATTTTATGTTGGTACCACTTAGTATTAAACAGATTTTACAGTACTGCAATGAAACTGGATCTGCTAAAGAAGAAAAGAAGGTGAGAATATTGTGTGGCATTTTTCCTATGGTGACATATTGCTGCTTCTTATTTAGTTTATGGCTAACCGTGACTCTCTGGGCACGAGTCTGCTGCTGCTGCTGCTGCCTCTGCCGCAACCGCACCGCTTCAACTCCGAGTGTGTCCTGAACAGCTGCTCTATTTTGCGCTGCTTCTCACTCTCACCCTTGCAGGAAGCTCCCAGGGCCACATAGGCTAAGCATCTCTTGTTGAGAATAATTGAGATCAGGAGTGGTTCACATTTCATGTTTTTTTTTTTTTCAGATTTTGGAGAAAATATTTGCATTTCTGTAATGAGGTACAGGAATGGGGGTCCATGCCTACAGAGAGTTCACTTCATGTTTCCTATGCATCTTATACATGTAGCTTGAAGCTTTTTAAACATGCCTAATAATTTTAGAATGCCTGCATCTTGTCTGAGATTTATCACATGAAGTCTAGTGTGGGATTTTCCCCTGTGTATCATTTTGGTGCTCAAAAATTGCAGATTTTGGTAAATGTGACACACGTGCACATACTGCTTTGTTTCACCTCTCTCTGAGGACAGCTTTGACAATTGGACTTCTGATTTCTACTGGTCTATAGAAAGGAACAGTTAATGCCTAAATTTATTTTCTTCTTTTTAATTATTTTCACCAAATTCTTACAATATTTATTTTTTCTTTATTACTTTTATTTATTTATTTGGTACAGAGTCTCACTATGCAGCTTGGACTCATAGTGATCACCCTGTCTGAGCCTCCCCAGCATTGCGTTTACAGGTATGCATCACTATGCCTGATTTGGTGGCCAGCTCGGTATGTGGCCAGTACTGGGAATCAAACCTGGGTCCTTGTACTTTCCAGGCAGGCTCTTCGACAGCAGAGCTATCTCCCTGGCCCCTTCATCACTTTTTTGAACCGAGTTTGCACACTTACATCTGATAATCTGAACAACTAATTTGAAGACAGGGGTATACAATGTAACAACCATTGTTGAGTTCCTACTACTATTTTGTGTAGCAAAATTCTGTATCATTTCTAATGTTTTCAAAAATTATTTTGATTATCCTCAAAAAATAAAACAATAAAATGAATACATTACAAAATAAAACTGCAGTTTTTCTGATGTGAGAAAGTGAAAATGTAAATGAGGATCAAAATGCATAATAAATATTGTGAAGTAGGAAGAAAACATTCAAATGGGAAGGAGAACTGGGGGTGGGGAAAGAAAGGAGGGGGAGAAGAAGTTAAATGATGAGAAAAGGAAAAAATGAAAACCAACTTTTGTAAATAAGGAGAGAAAGAAGATTGAAAGAAGGGGAGATACGAGGCCTGCGGTTAGCAGTTGTTTAAGCATCTGCTCAGGCAAAGGCAGTCAGGCACAGGGGACTTGGGTTCGATCCCCAGCTCTACAACCTCACCAGGTGTGCCCTGAGGGCATCCTCAGATAGCCAAAAGAAAAGAAAAGAAAAAAAAGAAAAGAAAGAAAGGGAGGGGGACAGGGGAAAAGAATCACGTGGTCTCTTGTCCAGGTACAAATTCCCTGTGGTGACTCCAATTCCTAAACTGTATCAATAAATGTAATTCATGAAAAATTCTTTTAAAAATTTCAGATTTTGGAATATTTTCAATTTTAGATTTTTCATTTAGAATTTAAATTGGTATTAAAGTTACTTTCTT
>PVJA010009626.1:26037-60129 GCA_004027025.1 Myocastor coypus
TCTCTCTCTCTCTCTCTCTCTCTCTCTCTCTCTCTCTCTCTCTCTCTCTCTCTCTCTCTCTCTTTCTTTGTTTGGCACAGAGTCTCACTGTGTGGCTCCTACTCCTAGTGATCCTCCTGTTGCAGCCTCCCCAGTGCTGATTACAAGCATGTGACACCATACCCTGTTTTGGTGACCAATGTGGTGGCTCAGCATGAGGTCCTGGGGTTTGAATCTGGGTCCCTGCACTTGCCAAGCAGGTGCTGGGACAGCTCAGCTGCCTCACTAGCTCTACAATTCCCATTTTAAAGATAAGAAAGCAGTGTTAGAGAAATTAATTAATATATGTAAAGTTATATAGCTACAATATGGTAGAGCTGAGTTTTAAGATCTTTTTATTTTGTTTTCTTATATTTTAGGGAAGGGTCTACAGGGTGTTCAGGGTCTCACTACTAGATCAGACTCATAGTGATGTGACTGTTGATGGCCTCCTGAGAGTTGGGATTACAGGTGTGTGCCACCGCACCATCTCAGTTGCCATCTCAGGGCACCCCAGGGGCAGAGCCAGCACAGCAGGCCTAGGGATGGAACCCCTGCTCCCTAAGCCTTCCAGATTCTTTCTATATTCTGTTTCAGCCACTTTTAACTCATTGCTAGGACAAAATACCTGACACCCAAAATTAAGGAAGGAAAGGCTTATTTAGCTCATACTTTGCAGATATTTCAATCTATGCTCGGCTGGCCCCCAGGCAGAATGGCACATGGCAGAGAGGAGCAGTTCATGGCAGCAGAAAATAGTGAAGAACAAACAGAGAAGCAGCAGCTATGGCTTCTAAGAAGCCTCTCTCCCCTCTTTATGTTATAAGCAGACTACCCTGGGGTGGGAGGCGGAGAATTCACACAGTGTCCATCCCCACCTCTTGAAGAGGATCAGGATGTTTACAAACTAAGAATCCTGGCTCTCAGCTGAGTCACTTAATTAAACTGGTAAACTTCTCAAGCTGACACAGTGTATCAACCAGTATATATTCCTTATGTAGTTGAGGCTGGCCTTGAACTCACTATGTAGCCTAGTTGGCTGAAAACTCATGGTGCTCCTCCTGCCTCAGCCTCCCAAGTGCTAGAAGCTACCATGCCCTGCCCCCAATTCAGTTTTAAGGGAACTTCACACTTCCTAAATGGTTGTTTTCTATTCAGTTATTTCTCCTTATTTATTTTTTTCAAATGTAATGTGTTATTCCTATTGATTCATTGATTTTTAAAAAAATATTGTTTTAATGTAAACTTTCAAATTTGTTATGGATCAACTTTTCTAGTCTTGACAGAATATTTCTTTGCTTGGCAAGTGGGCTGTTGTTTAAAAGTAGATTGGGTAGAATAGATACTGGTCATGAGTCACTGGGGCCTCAGTTTGAAATTGTCACGTGAAGTGAACTGTTTCCAACTGACTCCAGCCAAACACCCTCAGACAGTAATATGGCAAGAAGGGAACAGTTCCATATTTCCTTGAGTGTTAACATTTGTGATATCCTTTACCACCTCACCGAAAAAGCCTGCAACACCCCTCTTTGTCTGTGTAATCTATGCTTAATTACTGCAGGAATCTAACTAGTCTAAATGCCGTGTTTGTCTGGAAATCATGTTGATGCTTGCATGATATTTTATGCATAAAGTAATCTGCTTCTTGATTGATGACTTGTTCTGGTGTTTCAGGTACTGATGGCAATCTGGCTGAACTTGTCTTTATTCTCTCATTCATTCTGTTCAACAAACATATATTTAGTTGCAATTATGTGACAGGCAGGGACTGTGTTTGACTCCAGGAATAATAATCCAATATCTAACACTGAGTGTCTGTTTTGTGGTAGCGCAGGGATGGAAGCTTTAGATGCATCTTCTGCTCCCTCATGAGTTACTGACTCTGTTTACAGAAGAAGACACCAGGATTTAAGAAACGATGTGATATGTTCAAGAGTACAAAACCTGTAAGTGGTAAACATTTGCTCAATTACACATTTTACTCAGTTGATTTCTACAGTAAGAGGTTGTCATTCAGGGATTGAGAGATAGCACAGTGCTTTAAGTGCCTGCCTGGCAAGTCCAAAAACTACTTGTTCGATGCCTAGTACCACATGCCATGCTAGTCCCCAAAGTGGGCATGGCAGCACATGCCTATAATCCAGTCCTGGGGATGCTGAGACAGAAGATCACTGCAAGTCTGACCCTTTGAGTGTAGGATCCTGAGAAGGCAGCTGCACCCTCTCCAACTCCACCTCCCTACCCTCCCATACCCCATGGATGATGGGACACAGAGGCCAGGGAAGAGAGCAGTAAGTGCACTTAAGGTCGAAAGCTTTACAAGTGTAGGAAATCTGTCCACACACTAAATACTCCTAGAGCTCATAACAATGCCCGCCCCCCACAAGACCAACTGGAGGCCTAGAGCCCACAACAAAGTGCCATGCCAGCTTGCTTCACAGATCTATGCTGGAAAGGGCCAAAGGTCTGTGGTGGAAACTAGAAAGTCTATGCCAGTGGGATGAAGGATCCATGCTAGCAAGCTGAGAAATCTGAACAGGAGCTAGAAAATACTATTATCAAACAAACAAACAAAAAAAAAAGTGAAAGCTTTGCAGGGAACAGGACCTATGGTTACCATTAGACGCTGAAGGTATGTATAGCAAAGAATAAAGACTCCTGCACTGAAAAAGTCCTTCATGTAGCTATCTTCAGTCATCCACTTATTGTTTGTTTTTTTTTTTTTTTTTTAACTATGAATTGGCAAGACATTGTTTCTAATAACTGCCCTTCTCTAACAACAGTGGTCCACACACAGTTCTTTCCAGGTTGACTTCTTGGTAGCCACCCTTGGCTTTGCAAGGATTTGGAAATGGGGTGTCAATGAGTTTTTTTTTTTTTTAATCATGATTAGGATTACTATTTTTATTAAAGGTGAAACCTGACAGAAAGGATTAATGCTTGTCAACAAGGCTACTTAGCACAGTGTTTCCTTTCAAAATGTGCTTCTGCAAATATTACCCCGACGACAGTTCCGCTGCGACGTGAATAGAAGCCACACAGCTGTAGCGTCGTGAACCCTGCGAATCTGTTCCCTGCAATGTCAATTAATTTTGCTTCCTGAAGCATATTCTTTCATGTATAGTTTCATCCATGCTGTGTGTTCTGCCTGGAATGATTAGAGGCCTGCTAACGTGGATAAAAATAACAAATTAAAAACAGAAAAAAAAAAAAAAAAAAAAAAAAAAAAAAAAAAAAAAAAAAAAAAAAAAAAAAAAAAAAAAAAAAACCCAACAAAACATAATAGCTTTTTAGGAGCAAGGCCAGAACTCAGAGTCTGTTTTCTTTCCATTTTCTATGTTTTAATTTATAGTGTAAATTAATCGCCTTTCTCCCACCCCTTGATAAGAATGGTCTTTTGCACTCTATTAACCCTACGTTCTAGAGAGAGGCAATTTCCTAACAGGTGAATTAACACTAGATAACATTTCCTCAAATGCCAAGTCATTTAATTAAAAAAAAATTTTAGAGGGAGTGAGGCAGTGTCTTAATTTATTTTTATTTTTTTACAAAACATTATAGTCTTTACATACTGACTGGAGTCTCCCAACCTCCTGAGAGTGATTTTCCTATTAAGGAAGCCCAAGAACAACTCCCACCACCAATACAAGAAGAAATAGCCCCCGATTTCCAATTACTTCTGCTGCTGACAGTTCAGTGGACTGTTAAGACGCATTCTGCGCCATTGTGTGGACGCTGCGAAGCTAGGCAGCCGGGTGCGCTTCTCTTTTTGATTATGCAGTAATTAGACTGTTCCGCTAATGGAAAGAAGGAAAAAAGTTTCTAGAGAAAATGACATACAGTGAAGCTCCCTTTGAAAAAAAATCAACCGCACAAAAGAAGAAAGAATAACCTTTTGTCATGAACACTGTGAAAGGTTTTGTGCGTTAACTAAGCAGCATTAAAAATGAAAAGTTGGAATCTCATATTAGCTCAGGCATAATTGTGTGTTTGCTTGCAAATAATAAAGCAAATAGGTGATTCAGACAAGCTCATTAGTCAATAATAAGGCCTTTCAGAGATGTACACAAGAGACTTCCGGGATGCGGAAGGGCCTCTCTAAGAATTTCCAATTCTGTGTCTCGGCTCTGTGAATTCATTAGCGGTCCCTTGACAGTGTTTGAAGAGCGGGAGCCTGCCCTTTTGTCCTTGAACTAGCTTCACCTGAGAGCTCAGCGCTTCCTGTAGGTTATTAATATATTAGTCACCCTATAAAAGTTCCCTTGATTTACTTTTCTAGTGGAAAATTCAATTCCTACCCCTCTTAAAATTAAAAACTCAATTCAGTCTCCGCTCTCTCAGTCTCACCCTGACACCCACAGGTTTCTTTTCCCCTCTTTTCTCCTTTTCTTCCCAGTCACTTTTTTCCTCACTCAACTTTGTATTTTTAGTATTGTGTGTGAATGTGACATTTTCCTTTTTACCTATAGAATGTCCCCATTCTCTCTTCCCAGTGTGAACTGAAAATGGCAGTTCTTTATTCAGGGCACTGCAAATGACTGGTGATCTACTGCAGTTAAGAGTATGACCAAATGTCTCCTTTCTTGGTGTTATAATTTCTTGGAAGCTTGGATATCCTTTGCCGTTTCTCCTTAAAAAAAAAAAAAAAAAAAAAAAAAGGAAAAAAATAAAAAAGAACTGACATCATAAAAAAGAGCTTAGAAAGGGAAAACATAGTCAAGTGTACTGCCATGCTGGAGTATTTTTAATTATCTGGATTTTCCAATTACCAGTCTATCCCTGATTTATATCAGATTATATGCCCATGTGATCATCTTCTGCTTTTGTTTCTCTTTTAGATAAAACCAACATTTTTAGCAGATTTCTAAGGTGACCGTACTTTGCAAACAAAATTTCAGGATCTGCCACTTGATGAAAGCTATGTTATGCTAGCCCAACGTTTGTAAAGCACATTGTTAGGGTTAGAGTTTGACAGACTCCAATGTTGGAGTCCTTGGTGGCCTATGAGATGCCAAGACACTTGGGATGAGGATACATGGCAGCGTGGCACCCCGGAACTGGGGTGTGGACAGAAGGCAAGCAGGTGATGTACAATTTGTATCATGCTAACTATCTCTGCATCTTTTTTCATTGTAGGAGAATATAATTTGAAAGCAAAGGAACGGGAGTGATATTGTCCATGTTAGATCCTCAAATATACTGATATATTTAAAAATCACATTGTCAGTAGTTTTCCTATTAATATTGATTACTTATGCTAAGAATTGTTTTTCTGTTTTTGGTGGTGCCAGGGGCACATATTCCACTGAACCATCTCCCTGGCCCCACTCATGCTAATACTTAAGCACCGCATGGCTATAAAGGACACATGAGGTGTCATGACACCTTGGCTGAGAGCTGGATTGAATCTGTGGTCCTCTGTGTCAAGATATATAATGTAGTGTGAAATTATTCATGATTCACTACCTATTATTGTCAGGAGAGAAGGAGAGGGAAAAAAAAAGAAATGACAATTTTAAAAAGCCCACTTCAAAAATAGGATCTTTCATTTCACCAGTGCTGAATGTCTCTGCTTTCAACATTATTACTGTCATTAACATCACCAGCTTGATCATCACCATCCTGATCATCCTGAAATCCTGGGAATCGCAGCAAAAGCTCACCGTGCGTCTTTGCTCTGATGGCCTTGCATCATTGGCACCAGTGTTCAAATACAGCAGAACAAAAAGTAGGAAACAGCTTTCAACAAATATCTTAAGATGTATGTATAGATTACATAATTACATAAATTACATAATTAACTTATTTTTAACTGCATGTTGTCAGACTTTTGTAAAATGTATTTCAAATGCATATTCTATTCATTATTAAGCCATGTGACATGTAGATTAGGATTGGAAAATCAGAGACCAAATGACTTGTACAAGTAGGAGCTACATAGTGGTATGCAGTAGTGGTATACCCTTTTTAAAATAAACTCTATGTGGTTTTATAAGGGGTATGTCTTATGTGTTAGTATTTTTCCTTTTTTTTTTCAGTATTAGAGGTTGAATTCAGGGTCCCCTGGATGTACTGAGCTATATCTCCAGCCCTTTTGATGTTTTGTTTTGAGACAGTGTTGTAATATTCTGTGTCGGTGCTGAAATAAACGACGAGAAGACCCGATGAAGGTAACCCTGGAGCACTCACTGAGACCTGTCTCTCTCGAAGTGAGCCAAGAACTCTAGAAGCATCTCCTTTTTTATTTTATGTCACACAATAGAAGATTTACAGGGAGGAGAGGGGATCATCAATGTCTCAAGTAAGGGTGGAGATATCAATCAGGATTAAGCTGTTACACCTGTTTTAGATCCTAGTCTTCTAAGACCCCTAAGTAAAAGATTACAACCCATCCTAAACTTTGTTTATTGCTCTTTGCTTCTTTAAGATATTAGTTTCTAGTCTCTATAATACAGGGTCTGCTTAATCTGCCCAGCAGCCAGGAGTGGTGCATGCCTGCAACCCTAGCACGTTGAGTCAGGAGGACTGCCATGAGTTAAAGACCAGCCTAGACTAGTGTAGTTCATGGCCCACCTGAGCTACATAACAAGATACGATGTCACCTCCCAACCTAAGTAATTACATTAAATTGCCTGGCTGGGCTCAGGCTTGTAATCTTTCTATCTGAGCCTCCAAGGGTGCTGGGTTCATAAGTGTGAGGCACCACACCTGCTTTGTTTGTATTTTTATTCTTATGATATATATATATATATATATATATGTGTGTGTATATATACATATATATATATTATTTTTTTTACCAAATATTCTCTTTAGTGTTGCTCTGGAAATGAACTAGCTATTTAGAAGCTACGAAGAAGTTGGCAAGCACACAGCCTTGCCTTCAGGACAGAATAAGAGCGATCCTAATACCGACACATGGAAGCATATGGATCTGGATTCCAGGTTGATATGAAAGCATGATTATAGAACATCATGAAGAACTGAAATAGCAAGTATATGATAAAATTTGCCAACACTTTCACAGAAGAGGAAATTCGGGAAGGGGCAAAAAAAATTAGGTGAAAGCTGGAACCTGAGGGACCCTGGTTTAAAAATGCAGAAAGAAAAGATTCAGAAATTGAACTCAGCTGATGGAGGACTGATCCCAGGGAAAAGGGGGTGAAGACACAGTCTGGGGCAGCAGGACTCAAAGCATGAGACATAATTTCATTATGCCTCACAGACTCCTAGCAAGGGTTGGAAATGTGGGTTTCTTACGGTTTTCCCCTGATTCATTTATCCATCCATCCATCCATCCATCCATCCATCCATCCATCCATCCATGCATTCATTCTTCTTTTATATTTCCTTCTTGTTACCATATGTTTCATCCTCTTTATTCTAGACCATTTCTTTTACATAGCCAAGGAAGGTGGAGGCTAGCACGCCAGCTCCTTACATACCGCTGCTTAAAGCAACTGATTTGGGGTGGGTAATGCAAGATAATCTGTAAACAACTGAGCACACACACTTATTTTTAGAACTCAGAAAATTCCTTAATTCAGTATTCCTTTGTACATTAAAATAAATGGACGTGTGCATCTGAACAATGGTGAATTCATTAATAGCTAAGAGCAGACCTAGTTTTTCCTATATACATAAAGTACAAATCAGTATGAGAGATACTTTCAGAAGTAAGATAGCGTAATATTTACAAGCAGAGTTTCCTGTGTGAAGTTCTGTACCTTTATCCGTAATCCAAACTTCTCTAAGTGTATTTTACTAAATGGATTTTTGAATTTTTATTCTGAATATATGTCTCAAGGTGTAATATAAAAAGCTGGTACTTAGCAGCTGGAAAGTAACATTTCGATAGTAGTGGAGGTGGGGTAAAGGCCCCACAGGTTCTGTCCATATTCCGTTGACAGTGGTTGTTCTTGTTTGTTTCAAGGGAAGCATTTCAGTCTGTCTGCAACTAGTTGCCAAAACTTTTGGATGAATAGAGAAGAACACAGGCGACCATCCAGATGGTCCTTCTGCAGGAGGCCATTCATCCTGCGATTTGCAATGGCCAGGTGCTTTGAACAGGAGGAGAGCACATCAGGAATATGTGTGTGTATGTGTGTGTGTGTGTGTGTGTGTGTGTGTGTGTGTGTGTGTTTAATACACAGCCAACAGGTCTTACAGGGTCTCACTTCACAAATTAGACTTTTAGTGATCCTTCCTGTTTCTCAGCCTCCCAAATGCTGGGGTTACGGGTGCAAATCGCCACACCCAGTCTCAATGGACATCGCAGCCCATGCCCTGGGAGCAGGGCTGGCACCACAGACCCAGTACCTGCTTGCAGGTGCTTTAATCCACTGAGCTATTTGGCCAACCCGGCCAACTGTCAAACTGATTCTGCAGTTCTAATCTTAGATACACCAAGGTATTAGAGTCTTAGTCTTGGGTAGAGGTGGTAGTGAAGTGAGGAAATAGAACAAAGAAACAAGAAAGGTGACCTTGTACCAGATCAAGCTACAAGAGAAGACCAGAAAGGCTTAATTTGGTTTAGAGAACAGGTTAAAATGTTCTTATTCCAGGTGTTACTCAGTTTTCCAGTGCCATGGCAAGGACCTGAGATAAACAGCTCAAAAGGAAGAGAGCTTTATTTTGATGCAAACTTCCAGAGGTTTTGGTGCATGCCTGTGTGGGTCTGCAGCTGTGGAGCCAAGGCTGCAGGAAACTATGGCAGGGGTCTGCGCACTCGTGGCCAACACGATACCGAGAACAGAAGAGAGGGAATGAGGAGAGGGGGAGAGAAGGAGAGGGAGAGACATAGACGTGGAGAGACAGAGACAGGGAGAGAGGCAGGAAGGAGGGAGGAAGGAGGGAAAGAGGGAAGGAAGGAAGAGCCAGGTCGAAATATCCCTTGAGGACATACTTCCAAAGACCCAGCTTGTCATTGCTGGTCCCACCTCCTGTACACTTGGCCACCTTCCCAGAAGTGGCAGAACCATAGCATAGTGACCAAGCCTTAGAACATAGGCCTTTGGGGGACATTTACAGTCCAAGCCACCGCACTACAGGATAGTAGAGGCTGGGGACTGGACCTGAGGAGATCAGAGTTTTCGATGAGTAGTCAGGGAGCATGGGCAGGGCTGCCTTCTACAGCATCCGTGGACTCTTGGAGAAATTGTAGAAAATTAGTAAGGTCTAGCTCAGGGCATAGGTCTTGAATTCGATCCCCAATACCAAAAAATAAAAAAAGGAAAATTATTAAGATCTAGATAATAACAGTCTTTCCTTTTCTTCTTTTTTTTTTTTTTTGTCTTTTTGAGACAGGGTCTCAGTATGCAGTTGAGGCTGGCCTTAAGCTCACTTTTGTAGCCCAGGCTGGTCTCGAACTCGCATCGATCCTCCTGCCTCAGCCTCCCAAGTGCTGGGATTACAGGCGTGCGCCACCACGCCCGGCTCCCTTTCTTCTTCTTTCTTTTCCTCTTCCTTGTCCTGTTGTTGTTATTGTTCTTCTTTCTCATTGTTTGGGAACATATCTCAGTGAGATTAAAAGAGAAGTTGAAACCTGTATTGGCCCTATAGGAACTCAAGCTACAAATAGTACTGATGCACTGTTCTGAGTTGAAAACAGAAATTCACTCAGCATAAAGAAGCATCCAGAGATGGAATGAGATAGGCATCGGAGAGAAGACACAAGCAGGAGGTTTTGCAGGTAAAAGCTATTTCAGAGGAGAGGCCCAAATGATACTTGAGACCCAGCATCCCTGAAAAGAGAGCGTTCCTTCTGAGGTCCTTTCCAGTTCCACAGTAAGCTTCTTGTCCTCATTTTCTTAAATCATTGTTAACATCTGGTAGGATTTGGGGAGGGGAGGGAGGGTTTAGCTTCCTATTTTGGGTTAATTTGGTGCAGTATACAGAGTGCCTATCTGGGAAGAGAAGTCATAGGACCTCCATGCACGTATTTCTCGTGAGCACGCATCCTATCCTTCTTATGCTCCTCTTCCTCAAAAGTTAGAGAAAATGTGCTGAGGGACTTGGCTTTGCATGGGACATTGAGGGAAACAGGAGCCTCTTTTGTTTCAGAATCGGGGGATTGAACTCATGCCCTTGTGCTTGCCAGAGAAGCCCTGATTCTACTGAACTATCTCCCAAGCCCTATGGAGCCTCTTGTATAAGTTACAGACAATGATTCTAAAGCATCAGGGATTTGTGGGCTGACATCTAGGCTATGATGTGGGTCTATGTCCTTATTCTTTTTCTGTTAAAATTATAAATGTTTTTTTTCCCCCTTTAAAAAATAGATATAATGTAACAGCTGAGCACTGTGATAAATTGCCTGAAACTAGTGTGGACCATCTGGCTGTCATGAATAGTCTTAAATAAATCGAAGCCAAAGTAAGAAATATAAAGAGACAGTAGTTTCCATCTTATTTGAGTTTAAGAGGCTGTGCAAAATTTTACAAACATGCTGTGGTTTTCAGAATCCTTTTCATTGTGATATGAAACTTGACTCACCATAGATAATTATGACACCATGACTAGTTCTAGATGGTCAAACAAAAATAGGATTACAGAAACTCACAGATTTTATCGCAGCAGACAGATCCTCAAGCTAAAGGGTGATGATCCCTATCAATTGTAGTCAGAGACTCAGGTTTTATTTGTCACTAATGGAAACAGTGATCCTAAAACCATTCTTTCTTCACAGTTTTTTTTTTTTTTACAACTTTTTTAAAGTTCTTGTGTGTTTATTTGTTCATTTATTCTCAAACACTTATTGAATAGTCACTATGTGTCAGGCACTGGGACCCAGCAATGAACTGATGGATAACCAAGACCTGATCCTTCTCCTTGGGAACACATAACCTGATAAAAAGACAATGGACTGACAATGTAAATGGAATGACAAGTCTTGGGCAGTGTTTCAGTGTGAACATGGCAGAGAAGAGTGTCAACTCTGCCCAGAGAAGTTGGAGAAGTTATTTGAGAGGGGTTACTTGTGGTAAAAGCACATTATGTCCAAAGTCAGGGACTCAGAGCACCTTCTAGGAAATAAAATAGATACCTTAACTTAAAATGAAGCCTGGACACATGGAAAGCTTATTATATTTCTCAGCATTATTGTAAGCATAGAACAGTAACCAGTGAGGATTTACAGGGATCTATGTGCAGCTAGAGAGACACCTTAGTTTATATCTGCTCTAAGTTTGTTGACTATTGTATATGTTGACATAAGCTATGCTGGTGAAATAAACAGGCCTCTAATTCATGCAATTCCAGGGAAGAAAGCACCTCTTCTCTCTACAGAGATACAAGGAAACAGTTTCTTTTGTCTATGGCTTTTTCATGTTCAAGACCTTTTTATACAGTGCAGTTAAGGCTGTAATCAAGGCCAAATTCAAAATTAGAATGGGAGAGTGTGACATAGGCACACCTCTATCCTGAAGTTCCCTGCTGTGTTCTGAGGGTGTCCCTCAGAATGAACATGCTGAAACTTAGTCACTGAGGTGATTGTACTAGGAAGAGGCAGGGCCTTCAGGAAGGAAACCCCGGGGGGATGGGATCAGATTAGGGCCTTCAGGAAAGGTCTTGCTGCAGTGAGCTCATAGCATTTCCTTGTTGCCCTTTTTATCTTTTACCACATGAGGACACAGAGTTTGTCGCTTTTGTCCTCCTGCCTCTGACTTGGGAAGAAACAGCATTGCTGCTCTCTGGAGGAGGCAGCAAAAGGCATCATCGTAGAGGCAGAGGCCAAGCCTCACCAGACACGGACTCCAGCAGTACCATAAGCTTGGCCTCTCCCCTTCACGGTTGTGAGAAATCTTTCTGTTGATTATAAAGTTCTTTGTCTTTGGTATTTTGCTGCTGTGATACGAAGGGATAATAAACGCTTGAAAGTAGACATTCTTTTTATTCACATTTGATTGGCTCAAATAAGGTTCAAATAAGGTTTAGAAATGTATCTAAGGACAACAGAGACTGTGAAAGATAATCTGGTCATATGGTCAGGGAGAAAAAGTAGTTTTTAGGTCCCAAAAAGCATTGTCTGCTACAGATGTATAATTAAATTTAGTAAAAATTTATGCAGCCTAGATCCCTCTGAGTGTGTCTAAACTTATGATTTATCAGTATGGTGTATAAATCATTTCATATGGGCTGAGAGAATTAATTCAACATATACTAAATAGTAAAACCAAATTAATGGTCATATGGAAAAAGACCTGGAGATTTTGTTCAGAGACTAATTCAGCATATGTTCACAGTTTGATGTGATTCCTGCAGAGCAAACAAAGAAACAAACCAAGAAATGAGTTTGAACAGCAGGCCACATCCACACCCGTGGGCAGAGGACCTGCGTTCTGCTCCACGAATATTTAACTCAATAGTCTTCTAAAATAGCACTCTGGTGTCTATTTTCACAGGCATAGGAGTGAGGAGAAAAGGTCTAGGGCATAAGGTGACAGGGATCTAGAAACCATGTTACATGAGGAGGAAGAGCAAAAAGTATGGTTCTGTACTAGGGAAGATGTGTCAGGATGTGGTGCAAGTGTGCGTGAATGCATGCGCACTTGCGTGTGTGTGTGTGTGTGTGTATGTGTGCGCGCGCGCGCGCGCGTGCATGTGCACGCAGTGAGGAAGGATATGGACTAAAGTGTCCTTAAAATTCAAAGAAAGTTAAAGTACTTGAAAGTTAGCCATATGGAAGAGAGAGCAGATTCATTCTCTTATGCATCATGGAATCAAGGAACATTTTGGCTTAATATGAAGATCTGCATAATAATTGAAGCTAGCCAAGAATGGTAGAATGTGCTGCTTAGAAAATTATTGAGATTCACATCACTGGAGCTGCTCAATCAGAAGCTGAATGGCCTCATGTCAAGTCTGCTGTAGAGATTTTCTGAGCCTGGGCTAGGTGACTCCTAAAATGTTTGCTAATTCTAGGTGAATTGTTTCCACTCTCAACCCGTCTCACAAAATATATGGGATTTTTCCACACCAGTAATTAATTCTTCAATTCTCTAGACACGAAGTGGATGTCCAACAATTATTATAATTATGTATGATTATTCAATCATGACATTTGCAGAATTAGCATCAGACCCTTCAGGCTAAGAACCCTGTCTCATATGTCTGCCCCACTTCAAAGTCAGTTGCAGTCCCTCCTGTATTTCTTACCAACCACCTATAAGCAGGAGCTCCTGCCACCCTGTGCTTGAGCACAAGAATTTTCTAGGACGACTCATGTACTTAGGGAAACAGTTTGCCTACTCTTACTCGCTTATTACCCAGGGCATAATGAGTAAGAGACAAATGGGAGAACGCGTGGACTAACATGTGTAGGCAGGTGCACGGAGTTTCCACTTCCTCTCAAGGCATGCTGGGTGCCTCACATCTTACTATGTTTACAGCCTTACTTTAGCTTTCCTTCGCATCTTTAGTGGGGGCAGTCACATATCACAGAGACCACTTGTGATAATACTCATGAATATGAGGGAGTAAGGGCTGCAAGACTATCACCCGTCTTTCCTCTCCTGGTTCTTTAGAGCATTGCTTATCGTCCTCTCAATACTGTGTCCCTGAAGATTCTCCAAACATAGGATCCCACTATGGCTGAGCAACCCTCACTGCATGCGACAGAATAGACATCAGGTCCTTCAAGATGGTCATTGCTTTTCGTTTCCCAGCAGATCACCTGACTTTTAGACATCCTGTGGTACACGTTTTATTTCCTTCTGCTTCAGCACTTCTCGTTCGCATCCTCATTGGGCTTTTGTCAAGGGTCCAAAACAAACTCACACCATCTCTCTGTGACATTTGGCTCACATCTATTCTAGAGGAAGCCTCGTATTTGTGATCCACCTTTGATCCCAAGATGACCTTGGTGTACACTTAACTGGATGAATCGGGCAACTATGTAGACCATCCTCCAGATTTTGACAGATATATTGCAAGGGCTTCAGGACACCCTACCACATTATCTGCCTGCACCTTGCTTTCGGGGTGGGCGCTCTCCACCCTGAATCTTGGTGCTTGAGTCGGGGGCAGAGTTAGCCATATTTGCAGCCCCGCGTATGCTGATTGCCACCTGCTGACAAGCATGAGTGAATAACCACAAAGGCATTGCAGGTGCCCTCCTCATCTTCTGCAGGGAGACCACCTCCCAGGGAAGCCAAGCACTGGCGGTGTGCAGGCAGGTCGACAGCCTAAACGGCCCTGTGTTTTCACTTACCCGAACACCACACAGCGTAAATTCATGCTAAATTGTACCGGTTAGTGAAGCCTATTTCTTCATCTGAACTGATCTTGGGACATTTTTGACAAAGCAACAGTTCCAAGCCCAGACCCCAGGTGTCTTGAAATGATTTGGCTCTGCCACCTCACTCGAATGACTGTCTGAACAAATCTCGACCAGTTTGTTGAAAGATAAAAGCGGTGGCTATCTTAGGCCACTCCAGCCCACTTCCCAGTAAACAGGAGAGGAATCTGGTCCAGGAACAGCGGAGCTGCCTGCCTGCCTGATTTATAGATGAGTACGGATGTATGAACAACCCAGCTGAGACTGGAGCTGCCCTCCTACTCCACAGATTAGTGAATTCTAATAAAAACTTAGAGTTTAAAATGACTGTGCTTTGGGAGGATTTGTTACACAGTGTTAGCTAGCTAATGCAGTTCTCCTTGAAAACCTAGACTAAGATAACTCCCTTTTGGCATCTTGCTAGAGAAGGAGTAGTGGGGTTGAGTAATGGACAGAGAATCAAATTGGAGAAAGGGGGCTGGGAAGCGGAGAGAGGCCAAGGGGCATCCTGATTCAGGAGTCAGTGGATACACTAACATGGGGATGAAACTGAGAGTAGAATAAGCAGG
Source organism: Myocastor coypus (assembly GCA_004027025.1). Lineage (NCBI taxonomy): Eukaryota > Metazoa > Chordata > Mammalia > Rodentia > Myocastoridae > Myocastor > Myocastor coypus. The sequence goes on from PVJA010009626.1 coordinate 40,900, forward strand.
GAGAAACAGGGCAAAAAAGTGAGTTCTGGGCTGATGGAAGTGCCTTTGATGCTGGGATGTGAACTTCTGTTTTTTTTTTTTTTTTTTTTTTTTTTAATACATAATGGGGATCCTACAATCCAAAGTGAAGACTGTGGTCCATTCTCGCCCCAGCTTTTCCATTTTCCTTTCATTTCAGCCACCACTCAACCCTTAGTGCTCGCCAAAGCAGTATGTTTGCGCGATTTGATTCCGCAGAGCAGTGACTGGCAATAAAGGATACCTTCTCATCATGTTTCCTTGTGAATAAAAACCCCAGCTTACATTTTATGGTTGAAATCCTACTTTGATGGAAAATGAGCCGAGATACTTCAATTGCAACCAAAAAGAAACAGATGGAAGAAATAGTTTCCTCTAAAAAGAATGCAAATATGAAAAAATCATTGTGTTTAAATAAAAGAGAGAGAAAAAAACACGTTTGGTTCTTCGTGAAAAGCTTTTAAATCTTTGTTTTCTTGAAGAGCCATGCTAATTTACCAATAACCACTAGATGGCACTTGTGTACAGCGTTTGAAATTGACTCTGGCGAAACCAAGGGTACCTGGGGTGAGAAGAATTGGAGGTTTCGCTCTTACACAGCCCACTTCCTCTCCCATCCTGACTCAAAAAAGGGTGCAGGAGAGGAAGCTTAAATCTTTTCTTCGCCTTTTCACTTATAAAGAAAAATGAACATGGCAGAAGTGTTCCTGATTAGATCCAGAGAAAAGGGATGATGCATTCTCGCTAGATGAATCAGGAGAGATGATGCCCTGTCGGTCTTTAGATATAGACCTGAAATACCAACTTTAGATTTATTGTTGCCGGCGTGAGCCCTGGTTCTCTGTTTACCCAGTTAGTTCATTTGGGTGAAACATGAATAGCGCGTCTTCCGACTGGTTACTTTATCACTCTGATGATTTCAGAAGATATAATAGATATAATAACTCTTACCCGTTGCGATGGAAAAAAAAAAAAAAAGAATTGATCTCACAAGTCTTCTTATCAGATCACCCTAGTCGGATTCGTCTTTATGAGAGTTGGTGGCTTCGTTGACTGCTGCTTTCTGCTCATCCGGACGTTTTCTGACGATGCAAACAGTGTTAGCCGCTGCGGTGGTGGCGATCATCCCCGGAGTTGTAGGACTGAAGCTAGTGTAGACGGATCCGCCCCTGCTCACACACACGGAAGAGCCGCGGTGAAACAGGAAACCCTCAGTGACACAAGGCATCGATCGCAGTGGACGTCCAGAAGTTCTAACACTTTCCTGACCTGTGCCCCTCGTTTCTCTGGCCCTCGAGCCACTATGAACTTTGAGAACCTTCCAGAGAACCCCAGCTCCTCTCCTGGGAGGTAAGAGGACAGCAATCCGCCAGTCACCACTTTGCCTGCCCATTCGCCGTCACCAGCGAGCTGCTGCCCATCTCCGGGCCTGTTTGAGCCGCCTCTCACGAGCTTCGGCTCCTCCTGCTAAGCCTGTGCTGCTGCTACACGCGTGTGTTCTAAAGCATCCCTAGATCTGATGTGAAAGGGCCATGTGTCTGAAAGAAGATTAGGGCGAGGCCAGAGAAATCACGAAAGGGCAAGAAGAAAAGGGCAGACTGGATTGCGAAGGTAAAGGAAGTTAGAAACAGAAATGTAGAAAGAGTGGACGGTAGGAGCCGTCTTTGATGTCGTCGGCCCTGCGCTTTTGACCTGCAAGGTGACATCTCTGGTATATTTCTTGGTTACTTGGAGGTGCCTGCTGTTTTCCAAATAGCTTTATGAAGTCATTCCTCAGGAAGATGTTGGGCCGGAGATTTGAACAGAAGACGAGGCGTGCATTTGAGACAGCCTCAGAATCACGTGTGAGTGGGAGGAGAGCGTGTCTCCGCCATTTGTGAAGACTCTACTTAGCCCGTCTACTTTTTTGCTCTGTTAAAAACTAGTGAGCCGGGCGTGGTGGCTCATGCCTGTAATCCCAGCACTTGGGAGGCTGAGGCAGGAGAATTGGTGCGAGTTCGAGACCAGCCTGGGCTACAAAAGTGAGCGCAGGACCAGCCTCAACTGCATAGCGAGACCCTGTCTCAAAAAGACAAAACAAAAAAAAAAACTAGTGCTCACCACATACATTAATGTCTGGCCAGCAGCCACCTTCAGGGTTCAACAGAACCAAATGTTTTTAATTTGTGGAGGAAATAAATAGAGGACTGGATTTCCTCCTTTTAATTTTAAACTCTTACAAGTACACGTTTGCGGTGCATAATGATTTCATTCATCATGGGAAGTGGGCAGTGGTCCTAACGTACCTCGGTTCTCCTTGTACCTCTCCATTCTTGGTGTCTGTACTATTTGCAAATGATCTATCTCCCTGTTCCCTGTTATCTGTCTTTATTTTGCTTTTCAAGTTACTTATATCGTGGGTTAGTCATATAAGTGAAATGTGGTATTTAACTTCGTGTGCCTGATTTATTGTCCCAGGGTGCATCAGTTTCCCACAAGTGAGTCCGACTCATCCTTTATTTTGGCAAAGTAGTCCTCTGTCGAATATTGTCCTGGTTTATAGTTGGATGCTCCCACAAGATCTCCTGTGCTTGTGTGCAGGGCTGCTGAGAAGTGAGTTGAGGGTTGCTAGTCCACTAGCACCTAGTGAGTTAGAGCAAAATGTGAGGTTGGCAGGTAGTGGGGTAGGAGGAGGTGGGACACTGGGGTGTGATGGGGGGGTCCAGCTCCCTTGATCGTTCTCTGCTTCCTGACACCTTGCCAAAGGCTCTTTCTCCACTGCCAAACCCCTCTGCCGCACTACTCTGTCCTGGAGCCAGCTGAGGCTGGCTGAAATCTCTATAAACTGTGAGCCAGAAGAAACCTTCTAGGATCCTAGAGTTGTAGGAGCCAGGTATTATGTCTCAGTAACAACAAAGTAGCCCAGACAGCTGAAAAGATCACATTATTGGTGGAAGGTTCCCTTTATGTCTGAGTCTCGGGTTCTACCCTGTCTCTCTGGATGGGGGAAGTTCGAAAAGTTTTCCCCTCTGAGGAAAAGGGAGTTGCGACTCTCATCCTTTTGTATGGAAGGTCTCACACTCTGAGACTAGGGGCCTTTGGCTTCTAATCCTGAGGTGTTCTCACCTTGTATGTCCATGCACTGGAGCTGGGGCATGGGAGGTGTTCTCCCTATGGAAAAGGCTGAACACCAGAGAGTTTTACAGACTTTGTAGCTAGGTTTGGGGATGCTCTATCTGTCTTTTCAGACTCAACCGGTAGCACCACAGCTTGACACTCTGCGGGTTGATAAGCAGACTTTTGCATATTTCACTGGACCTGTGGTCTACTGAGGCTGAATTATTGATAACAAGGTACTGGGATTGAAATTTAGGGTACAGTACTCATAAGAACAAAAGAAAACAAGAGTAGACATTGGTAATTGCGCATTAGAAGCTAGAGACACAGGGTTTGGAACATGAAAAGAACATAGAAGATACTTAAACACCACATACAGGTCATCTTTGTGGGAGGTCAAGGCAGGCAACTCCAGGTACAGTAGGCAGTTAGCTATCAGGGTGAGCCAATTCTCATAGATGACCTGTCCAATCAATGACTTCATGAACTGAACTTTATTCCCTTTCTGCTCAGTCATTTGTACTCTCTCTTTTGCCATGGGTACACTCCTTCTTTTGAGGTATTAATTTTATTCTATGTAATGTGGTTCTTTAGATCCTGCCTAAAGTAATATCTCAGTATTTAATATGAAGTTTCAATAAAATAATTTTATCAGTAGGGGTTTGTAAGACACACTGATTACACTCACCATTGGGCATTGGTACACATACGCAATACATCTTAATCGTTTTCCCCTTTCTGGGCATTTCGCCTTCCCTCTAGCTCGTGAGCTCTATCCTCAGCTACAAGTTCTGTTTGTCATCCATCCTTATCAATCATAGTATTAGGTCCATAATGGTTCATAACCCCAAACTAGTCAAGAGCTTTTCCTGGGATTTCACACGTGTAAAATTCCTACCATTTTCTTTGGGACAGCAAAATTTGGATGGTGGAACTTGGAACTTCCATTAGTCCTTCCCCACCTTGCTTCGTAGAGAAAGGCCATGGATTTTTGGAGAATAAAGCCCATGTGCAGAGATAAATAAGCAGAGACCTGAGATAAGCAGAGGGAGTGAGGCTCAAATAGCTCTGTCTCTATCCCATTCCAATGACCCAGAACATTTGTTTTTAGCTGAAGCCACTTGGCATGGTGCTACAGTCCCTCACTATCAACTGTGAGGGTCTTGACTGGTCTGTTTCCCAGCCCAAGTTCTAATCTGACACCTAACTTACTAATGAGTTTCTTCTTCACTGTAGCTCATCCTCTGACTCAAGTAGAAATGCTAGTATCTTTGCAGGAAAATGCAACTGTCAAATTTTGAACTCATTAGCACAAGTGCTAGAGTTCTTTGTCATTACTTGGGACAAAATCAAGCAGTATTCACAGCAGTTTATCATACACAGAAGGTATAGTGAGTTGTTTTTCACTTGTCTTTGGGATTGCTCTTAAATGTCATCACTGTGGGGCCTGGGTCCCCCCACATTCTTTCATCCTTCCTCTGATAAAGACAGAAGTAGAATTCAGGGAAAGTTTCTTGAAGTTTAACCCTAATGACAATGAGATTAAAAGAAGGAAAATAGGCATCAGCGTGAGCTTGAGTGTACCTCTCTGCTTTTGAGTTGCATAGGTCCTTGCCCCACCCACAGTACCCCACCACTGCAGTAGCAGTGGGGGGAATCTTAGTGCTACTCCTTTATTTGTTGCAGACCCAGGAAGCAAATCAGATGACACAAGCAATGTCATAAAGCAAGTTTGTGAAGACAGGATCCCCAGTCTTCTTTTGATACAATTTATTGTGTGTGAATATTTGTTACAAGAGAAATATTTCATGTTACTTAAAAAGTTTTTTTCTTCAATTAATGACCTCAGTGAGTAGATAGGGAAAAGGGGGTTAGAAAACCTCTACACAAATATAAAAGGAATAAATGGATTTTGTCTTTTCAGAGTATCACAACTTTTCCTTCTTGTACCTTAGGTGGGCCTTAGTTTTATCTATCTATCTATCTATCTATCTATCTATCTATCTATCTATGTCTACCACCTATCATCTATTTCAGTATATATCTGTTGCAAAAGTCTTTCTAAACCCCAGGCTGGTTCAGCACATATTTCTTGCTAGAATGAACACAATTAGCACACGATAAGCTAGAGTTACAAAGTAGGTCTGTCTAGACTCTGATGATATATTATTTCTCTTTCTTGTGACTTCCCGTGTGGCTTTAGGCAATAATGCAATGGCAAGATAAATGACCATTATGGAGGAAAAGTCTCTTGAAGTCAGTCTCAGGGCTCTATGCAGAGACCTGTCCAGCTTCTTATTGAAGAACTATGTGAGGACAGTGAGAGAATGCTGATCAAATTTGTAAGTGGCACAAAGCTGGCCTGAATATCTAATATGCGAGGGGTCAGAATGAAAGCTCAAAGAGGTCGTTAGATGCTGGAGTAATGGCCTAAATCCAATAAGACAAAACTTACAGCGAATAATGTGAGGTCTTGCACTTCAGTCAGAAAACTCAATTGGGGAAGATGTAGCTTAACAGTAGATCTGTGAAAAAATCTCAGGGGGGTCTTAGCTGACTGTAAACTTCCTAGGAATCCATAGTAACAGGATTGCTCCAAAGGAGAAGTCAGTCTTGCGTTGCATCTGTGGTGCTTAGCATCCAGGAGGACAACAGTGATCAATCTGGTTTCTTTTGTTGTGTTTTGTGCTTACTGGACACTCCACAGAGTTTTGCGTTCTGTTTTGTGTGCTTTACTCTAAGAGGGACAGAGATGTAAGAAGACAAGCTCATCCTGCAACAAAGGCCCTCAAAACCACTGCCTCATTTGCCTCCTCTCAGCACCTCCTTTCTGAGTGCCCACCACTGTCCCAGCACCTCCTTTAGCGAGCCTTCAGAGAGCAAGTAGGCAACCTTGACGCAGTTCAGGAAACACAATAAATTTTGAAAGCCTGCCCTTTCTGTTTTCCGGTGTTTGCAGGTCAGCTTCCCTCAGATGCTTACAGAGTCAGCCTTAATGTACATACATCAAGGTAGAGAAGTGTCACAATTTAACACTGATTACAAGTATCCAAGTATGGAATGGTTACTGTGTAACTGGAGCACACAAGTATGAGTTGATTGATCTCTTATGGGCCATAGGAGGGAGTCTAATAGGCAAAATCCTGTGATAATGAGCCCCGTGGGGATGCTCATATAATATACTGACAATTGGCTTCTCTGTCATTTTCTTTTCCAAAAGAAGCTGAATATACTTTTCTAAGGAGGGGGGGTGGTGGAGATACTCGCTAGGCTATCAACAGGGAGTGAGGTCACTAGGGGAGCCGCAGATGACCTCACGGAAGGGACAGGGCTTGATGCTCCTTAATGAGAGCTTTGGAAATTGTGTCATCTAATTAAATGATCCTTGGAAATCTTATAAGTCACAGTTGGTCCCAAAACCCCAAATAGGGTCCATCAATATTGGTCTGAAATATTGACCAATCATACCAATATTTCAGACCAATAATGCCCACATAAGAGGGCATTAAATCACAACCGCGATCTAGATAGATCCAGATGACACCATCAAATGCTGAACTTGTTCCATTGCTTACATAATAATGGGTGTCATTGGAAAAGCTGAAGTCACCTTTCAAATTATGAAGCGAGTTTTCTGTACCAGAAGTGTTGCCAGACTAGATTACTACTAAAGTCCATCCCCATCTATGTCTACGTAAGAGTAGCTATGTGAACTGCAGCAATCCATTCATCCATCATGGCCTCCATCAGATGTTCTGCTGTAATGGTTCGTCCGAATTCGAGTCAGATGTCCTTTTTCCCTGTATATCTGGATTTTTTCATATTTATCCTGTTATTAAAACACATTACCATTCTCCAACTCAAATATGCTCATTAGTAAATATGTGTGAAGCACCTGTTCTTGCACAAGGAGAAGTGACTGATCCTGATACTGAGGGACTCACAGGACAACTGGGCAAACAGGATGCACCAACACACGAACGCACAGACGTGTGCCCTCGCCTAGCGCCGCTGTGTGGGCTCCTGGGGGCGCTAATTGCTGCAGCATTGAGAGAGACGTTTCCTGGAGGTGGGAGAGCCTGCTGGAATTGAAGTGAAGGGAAATCTCTCAGCAGAGCCAGGTCTCACCGGCGCTCAGAGCACTGTGCTGGGGAGCTCCTCGATTCTCCACAGCACGGCTTGCTTAGGTGACCTAGTCTCCCCAGGCTAATAGTAGACTAAGTCTATGTAGGGAGTGGTGTTATGTAACACAAACCGGCCTGCCCCGAGAACTACACAGACGCTTCTGCTATGGGCTCTCAGGTCTTCCGGGCTAATGTCATGAGGTCATCAGTATTCACTTATTGCATCTGAGCAACTGTGGTTATTTTTCACTGGCGGAGTGTTTTTCTTAGCACACCTTTGCTAGACATTGGCAAGCAAGCGCCTTGGGCTGTGGGCACATGTATGTCATACAGCTTGTTTGATCTTTGAACCCTCTTTTACTCCCCCCCGCCTCCTTCCCTGAGTACCTTTCCCTATTTTCGTTCTTGCGGGTATTATTCAATTTAGCTCGTGTTTCTGACATGATATTCGTGTTCATTGAGAATATTAGTTCCTGTACAAGTTGTATCTTTATTCTACTTATTTGTGCTTCCCCCTCTCTTCTTTCTGCTCCCCTTCCCCTTGGTTTCCTGCATCCATTCGCATTTTTGGGAGATCTGTACCTTTATCCCTTCCAGTCTTAGCTCCTCCACGTTCATTAAGAAGCAGAACTCGCTAACAGTCTGCAAGTATTCACTTGCTTGCTTGTCAGGATCTTACTGTGTAGTTCAAGGGGGCCTTGATCATACTATGTAGTTCCAGTCAGCCATAAACTCATGGCAATCTTCCTGCCTCAGCTTCCTGAGGGTGGGGGTTGTGCAAGTACTCAATCACACCAAGAATATTACCTTGGTGAAGAATCTTGTCAGAAATTATGGTTAACACGACCCATTTTAAACATAGAAATCAGAAATAACTTGATTCCCCAAATGTTGTTTTTTAAAAGTCCAAGGTTTTGGTTTTACTTTTTTATATTAACTTATTGACTATGTACCTCTAAGCCAGCCATTTTATCTTATTGAGTCTCCAACTTATCATATATATATATATATCTTCCAGCAGTATCAGGGCAGTCAAATCCAATGCTTAATATAAAGTCAAGACTTCATATAAAAACACAGGATCCCCCTAATTCTGTGGACATTTTCTGCACCAAGCCATGTCTGCCTCAGTTTCCTGCTTCTCTGTTCTCACTTTGTTGCTTTCTGCCTGCCATTGGCTTTACTTGATGAAGTTTAATTGCTGTTTTCCAAGATCAATTGCTGTTGGCAAATCTCTTCAAATACCTCACGTTTTCTTCCATCAATAAATAAGGGATTAAAATTATTTTATTGAGTGCAGAGCAGTGCATTGGTCTTTGGGAGGGTTTTTGATGATCTCAGGAAGACAGGGTCCTTGCCCTGCACAATCAATAGTCTTATGGATGTATTAACTAAGATACAGATTTTCTATAAATACGTATGTGTTCTACCCACCTCGAATTTATTCCAGCAAGTCGCAAAAGAATACATTGTGGGAGCCGCTGGCCTTTGTTGGAGTCAAGCAGTCAGGAACATTCCCCAAATGCCTTTCTGAGAAGTGACGGCTAGCAGAGCTGAGCTGCAGGTCTGCTAGCCATGAATCCATATAAAGAACTTTGAAGTATTTAAATATCTCTAGCTAGTATTATAACTTTCAAAGTTTAAGTAGCTATTATATTTTACTGTACTGTGCACATTTTATATTGTATTTTATACTGTGTACATTTTAAGTATTTGCTGTACCTTACTCTACCCTGTCCAGGCATTGCCTCCCTGGTCTTCACAACAGCCTTGACAAGGTCAGTGCTCTGATTGCTCCTGCTTTTTAGGTGATCGCACTGAGGCTTTCCGAAGCTTGCTTTTCCTTAGGGTTCTTTCAGCATAAGCAGAAATGCTAGAACTCTAATTCTGGTTACAAGATTTATCTGCATGACATGAATGGCAAATTGGCTTGATAATAGCTTTATTTATTGTAAATTTTCTTTTTTGCAGTTTTAAAATGTCTATTTCTTTTCTAGTTCAGACCTTTTTCAGCCTTGTTTGTCTGTTTGTTTGAGTCAGGGTCTTACCAGGTAGTTTAGGCTGGCCTTAAATTCCCCATGTAGCTCAAAAAGGCCTCATACGATACCAAGTGCTGGGAATGCAGGCACATGCCAACACACCTGGATGACCTTTTTGAATTTCACTTCCCACAATTTTAGTAACTTTTTCATTGGTGAGACATAATATCTGACACCTATAGTTTATTTACTTTTTAATTTAAAAGTTTTAAATAGAATAAAACATTAGGAACAATAATAAAAATGATACATAACTTCAAAGCAAGAGGAAAGGAAATTTATTATGGTTGTTGTATCACACTTTGTTATCTTTAAAGTTCATTGTCCAGCTGGGCATGGTGGTGCACTCCTGTAATCCCAGCGCTCGGGAGGCTGAGGCAGGAGGATCGGTGCAAGTTCAAAACCAGCCTGGGCTACAAAAGTGAGCTCAAGGCCAGCCTCAACTTCATAGCAAGACCCTGTCTCAAAAAGACAAATAAATAAATAAATAAATAAAGTTCATTGTTCAGATTACTAGGTATAAGCATGCAGAATTGGTTCTTTCTATTAAATAATAGAAACTAATGGTACAGTATAACCGCTGTAGAGATCAGTGTGGAAATTCCTTAGAAACTAGGACTAGAGATCCATTCCAACCCACCTATTCCCCTTCTGTGTACTTTTCCAGAAGAATTGCAAATGTCATACCACAGGGATTTATGTGCTCCCACGTTTACAGCAACACAGCTTCTCATAGCCAAATCTTGGAAGCAACACAAATGCCCATCAACTGAGGAAAAGATAAAAAAAGATGTGGTATTCTTATCAATGGAGTAATACTCAGCTGTAAAGAAAGATAAACTCCAGTCTTTTACAGGTGCATAAATGCAACTAAAGACTATACTTGTAAACAGAATAAATGAGGCCCACATTTGTGAATGCATTGTCTCCTGGTATGAGGAACAGAGAGAGTAAATAAGATCCAAAAAGATGTGATAGACATTGTCAAAAGGAACGAAACTGCTGAAATGGGGAGAAGAGCTGGGTTGAGGACAGGGAGAAAAAAGAAGCAACAGGAAGAATGCCTGTGTGCACATGAGAGACACCTATCGTGGAAAGAAGGGAAGCTTTATGTTGGCTTACATTTCAGTCTGTGGTTGGCTGGTTGCATGATAGGATGGCATGGTGGTGGAAAGGAGAGAGAGAAGAAAGAGAGAGGAGACAGAGAAGGGAGGGAGAGGGGAGAGGGAGGGAGGGGGGAGGGAAAGAGAGAGAGAGCCCAAGGGTGGAAATAAGTCCCCCCCAGACCACATTGACTGTAACCCCTCCTTGGACCAGGCTCTACTTCCCCACAGCAGACTTTGTGATGGACCCCTCAGCGGGATAACCCTTGGTAAGGATTGAGCCCTGCAGTCAGTCACCTCGCCAAAGCCCTGTCCATAAGCACACGATGCTTTGAGGGGCCTCTGATGTAAACCAGAACACCAACCATTGCAAACTTCTTATGAAAAGTAGCTTGTAGGAAAATGGAAACACACCGACTTAAGACGTGGCGGGAGCTTAGTTTTGGCTTCACCAATATTAGTAGGGCTAAATGTGGGAATCTTACGTAATTTCTCTGATTTTGTTTCTGTGTCTGAAAACTAAAGAGAAATATTATTTGTGTGGAGTTGAGAAAAGCGCAAGCTTACAGGTAAAATTGTATGACAAATTTCGTGAGTAGAACCAATGCACACATGACTGATTTTAACTATATCGTGCCGGTCTTTGCGTTTTCTCTGCATCTTTGTAGTTTGAGATGAAAGAAATGTTTTTTTTTTGTTGTTGTTGTTTGTTTGTTTGTTTAAAAAATCTTGGATGCTTTTTCTAAATTAGAGCAACATGAAAAATTTTGGAAGTAGATGTACAAAGCGAAAGATACTGCTAGGTTTTCATATTTTGTTTTAAAAATACTCTTTAAAAAATTCTTCCAGAAGAATTGGAGAGAGGTGGATGAGCCCTAAATCACTGAAGGGCCATATTTGCATAGTAGAGAAGAATGAGGTCATTTGAACTAACTTATTCATGGCCCTTGCATGCTGCACACACAGCGCTGGAAGCAAGAATCGATCGGCTCTTGAGAGCCAGGGTCAGAGAGCACGCCATTTCTCCTTTCCATGTGAAATTTATTGTTCTAAGTGGTAGCGAGGGCACAAATCTAAGGAGAAATCCAAAGGGTATTCTAGAGGGATAGTACAGACTTCTATCACTTCACAGGAACTCTAAACATACTTTTGTGTGAAACATGACTGGATCCTCAGAAGGGTTGAATTTACAACCTAACCCCAAGCCTTGGGTTCTCAAGCAATGCTAGCTGGCTATTTTTAAACTTGGAAAGTGAAGATTTATATGAGATGAGATTGTGGGGTTCACTGGCTTTGTCTGGATCGGAATGGTGATTCAATTTGGTGCCCACGAATGGTTGCTAACAGAGCGCCACCTGACACATGCATATATTTCTGTCTTTTCCAGAATCTTGGTTCTGCAGTCCTGCTTACTAGCAATGAGTGGAACCTACCAGATAATCAGTGGAGAGAAGGATTTGGAAGTGCAAAAAGTAGATGGGGTTTTGCAATCTCTTTGGTAGCAGGGGCCTATATTTGGTATTTTATGATTGCATTCTCCTTGGGTTTATGAAGTTTGGGAAACAAGCATAGCATCCTAAAGGATGCTCTGTTCTGTAGATCACGTGATGGTGTACAGCAGGAGTGTTGCAGTCCTTCCTCGAGGCACCTGCCAGCTACATGCATATTTTTTAGGACCTATGCAGAATCATCTTGGGACTGTATCAGCAACATTGTTTATGAGAAGAAATTGTTCTGAGTGAAAATTATAACGATAGAAGTTACTTATATTAGTCAAAGTATATTATCAATATATTATAAAGCATACATTTTCCTTGTGAACTACTCAAGATTATAACAGAGGAGAGCATTAGCAAAAATATTAAGAGGAAGTCGGGACCTCGTATACTGCCTAGAAAAAATTCATAGGTAATTCAGTTTAAGAATTATCACCCGAGGGAGTGGGCCACCTTGTGAATATGAGTGGGAAACCCTCAGACTGACAGAGGATGACAGTCCCCACCTTCTGCCACTTTCAGATGGAGGATACAGCTTGATAAATGCCCCGCCTTTTTGTGGTATGACTTTTATAGTACATTAATTTAAGAACAGGGATATAGAACAAATGTGCTGAAGATAGAGCACCTTCCACCTCACAATTTGTGAGGGAGGCCCCTGCTCTGAGAGACCAGAGACTTTTCCTGCTGCCTGGAGGATGTGCCTTCCTTGAGTCGTCAGAAAAGAGCTGGTGGGAAGGCTTTGCACCGCCACGCCGCACTTCTGCTCCTGCAATCCTCCCTTTTTGCTTTTTTCAGTGCTAACGTCTTTTTTTTTGAGGAGTGGAGAAAGAGTCTTTGTAAAGTTAAGGAGCCTTATTTAGGACATGCTCTAAACCCTATGCTATGGTTTAGAAATTCGAGATGGGGACAAGGGTCTGGAGAGCCTTCTTGGAGCTAATAATACTTGAGCAAGGTCCAGTGGGTTTACCATAGGTGCAGTGACATCACACTGGTCCATTCAAGTCAGCCAGGGCAGGGTACCACACCACAGAAATCACATCACTGGAAGCCAGGGTCCGAGGTATTATTTTGCTTGTCTAGTATATTAGCATTTCTATTATGGAGACACAATACCCAGCACCCACAAGCTACAGAAGATAAAGGTTAGCTTGTGTACATTTTCAGTCTATGACTGACTGGCTCCAGGGCACAGACATCAGGGCAGAAGGACATGGCAGGGAAGAGGGGCAGGGCAACAGTGTCAGGGAAGGATGGCAACTATGTGGGGTGCCCAAGACCATACCTGCATGAACCGCAACCGTGATGGCGGAAAAACAATCATGCAGCTCAAGCCTAAACATGTGTTGTTTCTGAAGCCATCACGCTGGGAACCTAACAGCATGTGAAAAAAAATTCTTTCAGTATTTAAACACTGATCTGATGGAGCAAAGATGTCTCTCATGCCTTTGCCCAGGGAGTGAAGCTCCAATATTCCTCTAACGTTACTTTCATTGTGCTCATGAACATTTAGGAGTTGGTTTTTCTTCCCTAGACTAAACTTTCCCCAGCACATCACTACTCTTAGGTTACTATTCCCTAAAAATGGTACTTCAAGAGGCATGGAGTTTGGGGTGGCATGAGGGGCACTGGCATATCAGTTATGACCACATGGCCATTATTATCTCAGATATGACACCTGAGCACTTGAGAGGATAAGTTGCAGGGAGGTGAAATATTAATTAAAATATGAATTAAAAATAATGGTAGTTACTGATAAAAGTGGGGCAAAGTTCATGTGTTAGGAAACATTTTTACGGAGCCACACAGAAAAGGATGAACTTTGCTAGGTAGCAGCTGTCAGGGGGTGGACAGCAGAAACGTCTGAGTGGGCAAGTGCAGGCCGACGTAAGGACCTGCTGAGGTGTCGAGCCTGCCTAGAGTCTAGCGTGCATAGAAGAGGAAGTGATAGAATATTTTATTAAAAGACATGTTGAGCTAGCATTAGTTTGTATTGGTTACAACAGAGACTGGCGATAGTTGATAGCAAACATTATTTAAGAAATTTGAGATCATATAAATGATAAAGAACACTTTCTTGTACATTGAAGGAACATGAACAGGGAATTTCAAGTAGAATTTTAGAACTCATTTAGTCTTGGCCCCTAACTTTTTAAAAATAAAAATAGGGGCACTTTTCCTTTCTTTTTTTTTTTAGACAGGCTCATCCTATGTAACTATGTAGCCCAGGCCAGACTCAAGCTTACAGCGATTTGCCTGCCTTAGCCTCCTGAGTGTTCGGGTTGTAGGTTGTGTCACCTGCCCGCGTAGGACATATTTTCAAACACAGATCCAAGTTTAGAAGCTCAACTTCCTGGGTCAACAGATCAGATTGCCCCTTCCACTGAAGCTTAACAATTCATCATTTTCTGGAATTCTTGTTGATTGTTTGTATACTTGGGTTGCTGGTGATCTTACTGTCATCCGGCACAGTGCCTGTCACAGAGAAGGGACTCAATAAATGTGGTAGCTAAAATAATGCATCAGTATTCTGGGAAAGTGGTGGCCCAGTTGATAGGCACTGAAGTGGCAGGGAAGCTCTGCATGTACTCAGGGGCCATATCATGTGTCTCCACAAATGGATCTACCATACAATCAGATTAAGAGGAAACAATTCTTTCACAGAGATTTAAAGATGTGAATTAATATTCCTCAGGATACTCACTTGTAGTGGGGTTACATGACAATAGACTCATCATTAGGTGGAAAATATTATAAGTTGAAAAAGCATTTCCTGCACCTCAACACCAGGACATAGGATCTTAGTGACATAGTGTGTTGGAGAATGTGGCTTCTCAACGAGCTGGTGCTTGCTGCCCTGCCCAGGGTTACACAAGAGTATTATACAGCATGTTGCTAGCCAGGGAAAGAATCAAAATTACAAACTTCAAGTGTGCTTCCTATTGATTGCATATCACTTTTACACCATAGTGAATTCAGAAAGCTGCAAGGACCACCATGAGTCAGGGACCATCTGTATTGTATTTTCATACCTTTCCTCTGTTCCATTTTCACTGTATTTTGCACTTATCTGGCCTTACATTTCAGGAAGAGGACAGACTAATAACAGTGAGTGCAGCCAACTGTATGGAGCACTTAGCATGTATGGTCAGACGCTGTCTAAATGCCTTCCTTCCATTCTCTCATTTAATCCTTATGGCAGCCCCGTGAAGTGGGTGCTATTATTGTCTTCATTTTATGCTTGACATTACTGATCCAAGTAATAAGGATCCAAGTCTCTTTCTGCTTCTGCCATTTTAGACACATTGATTTTGATAATAAAACAAGCATCTTTTTACCTTCCCTGACTTCCACTTCTGTTCTTTATAATTACCTAGCACATATGATCCATTGCCCCAGTTGGGCCCCTAGTCGATAGTTCTTGTTTCAAAGTGCTTTGTGAAATGTCTTGATCTTTTGTCTTTGTTTGCATTTATATCCCCGAGTCCAGTAATTAGTATCATTTCTGCTTTCTTTGGTTAGTCATTCAATCAATCAGGAAGTATCTATTAGAGTGGCATTACCATTTGTGCCTGGTCTCAGGTGGGGATACTATACTATAGGTCTTGGTTTTATTTTGCGTTTTTGTTTGAAGGCAGAAGTGACTTTTAATTTCCAAGTGTTCATGGGGAGTTTACATAGCATTTTGCAGAGAACCAAAACCAGTAGAATGTATATTTATATAACAATAAAATATATCTGTACAAACATATAGAGAGGAGAAAGAAAGAAAGAAAAGAGAATTGACAGACTGGACAAAGGGGGGGGGAGGAGAGAGAGAGAGAGAGAGAGAGAGAGAGAGAGAGAGAGAGAGAGAGAGAGGGATTTAATAGAGAGAATTACTCTGAAAATTTTTGAGTGTGGTGATTCCAAACTTTGTAGGGCCTGGAGACCCAGGAGTGCCCGTGCTCCAGTTGGAGTCAAAAGGCTGTGTAGTTTTGAACCACAAAGCGTTGCAATGATAGACGAGGTGTGAAGGTAGTTTGCAGGGCTCCAGGAGCATTCTGTTTTCTCTTTCCTTAAGAGAGGGGCTGAAGGGTGAGGTGTTACTTTGTTTCATTGTTTTCTAGCCTACTCTACACTGTGGAAGGTAAACTGCTTTACTCAAGTCCACTTTTTACACATAAATCATCCAAAAACACCTTTATAGAAATAGCCAGAATAGTGTCTGGCCAAATATCATAGCATTACATGGCCCAGCCAAATGGATACATGGAACTCATCATCTCAGAAGTTCAAACTCAGGTTTGTGGTCATAGGACGCCCTAGCAGAAAGAGATGATGAGGATTGGTTGAGTAAACAATGTGGGAATCTGACTGTGTTCTTTTTTTTTTTTTTTTTTTTTCTGTCTTTTTGAGACAGGGTCTCGCTATGCAGTTCAGGCTGGCCTTGAGCTCACTTTTGTAGCCCAGGCTGGTCTCGAACTCGCACCGATCCTCCTGCCTCAGCCTCCCGAGTGCTGGGATTACAGGCGTGAGCCACCACACCCGGCTCTGACTGTGTTCTATGCCGTGGCCCTTGACTCTCAGGGAGAAAACTTGAGTAGAAAACACAAGGTACTAAAGGCAGTGTTAGTCAAAGCTAAGTCCAAACTGACTTCAGTAACATCATTTCTTTGCATATTTATTTATTTTCTGTTTCTTACTGTGCATATTTAATTTTATTTGCATGAATAACACAATTTTCTAGTATCTGGCAAGTAGAAGTGCTCAATATTTTTTAGTAGTGTTGAAGGAGAGGGAAGTATTGCTTTTTAGTAGTAGAGACAGCAGTATCTGGCTCAGAGTTGTACTTTAGGGAGGACTACACAGATTGGGATAAAAAGTGCTAGATGCAGGAGCTGACCCTGGAAAAAAAGCCAGGCTGAGCATGGGGAAGGGATGTGGAGGGCTCCTATGGCCTCACTGAGGGCTTTAGCAAGATATCATGACAAGAGGACAAGAAGGAACCAGACCTGATTGAATTGGCTCCATGTAATGAGTGTATGGCGACTGTTACAGCATCATGCTCAGATGAGGCATTCCTGTCTCAAAAACAGTACCCTGGACCTAAGCAGAAAGCTGTGTCCTGGCTGTAGTTTGCTATGTACTTTTAGGCAGCTTAGTTCCTACACTGCATGGGCACTGTTGGTAGGTATTGACTCTGGAAGGGACAGAAATAACATGAAAATTAGGAAGCATTCATGGGAAAGAGGCTTTTTTGGGGGGGCAGGGCTCATTCCTTCAATTTTACCACTTTAACTTTTAGAGCACATTTATCCGAATACTTGCTTATCTCTTAGAGCAAAGGCTTAATTGCACTGTGTGCTTCATACTGCTTTCTAAAGAGAGTATGCTACATAAATGACTTTGAACAGATTATGCATATGAGTAGCAGTGTTTCAATCTCTTTGTTTTTGTTGCTTTGAGACAGGGCCTTGCTGTTTAGGCCAGGCTGACCTTGATCCTTCTGCCCTATTCCCCCAAGTTCTGAGACTACAGGAGTGCTCACCATTCTAGCACTGAGAGGTTCTTTGAGAAAGAACTTCAGATATGAATGTCCAAAGCTCAGTCCCAACCTCTCATTTAGGGCAATGCTTAAAGGTAGCATTCTGAAACATCTACACAGGCGTACTCTCACTGATCTTTTAAACTAATACATTGGTTATAACAAACAGCCAAGAAGCTTTGCGGAAGTGTTACAGGTCAACTAAAGTCAGCGAGTCTCAGTCAGTGGTCCTGCTGAGGTTGAGGAGTCCTTATGCTACAACCTTAAGTCAAACCGTATTTTCCAGGGCTTCCCACCCTCTTGCCCTCCCTTCCTTTGATCCCACAGGGTAGAAACACAGAAAAGCAAGGACCATAAATGAAACATGTAGAAGGATCCTTGCATCCAGCAATCTTGGACAGCTCCTCTCTTCCTCCACGTCCACTTTCACTCTAGATTCTCTGAAGTCACATGTCGCATTATCTCCATGGTCATGGAAAAGCTCTTTTGTCACTGTGACTATAGAGGCTGATTTTATACCAGTGTAGCTTGTATACAGTCACAAATAATATTTAGTAGTGTTTATCTTAGTGACATGCCATGCATATGTTAAATATTTCTTGAACTTTTCTACTTTGAAATATTTTCAGACTTCAAACTACAAACATAGTACTATGGAAATTATTATCATATACCCTTCACAAAATGTTCCAAAATGTTAAGTGTTGCATAACCATAGTACAACTAGCAAAACTCAAGAGTGAACATCCTTCTAGTTTTTAATGCTATCATTTACTGTATTTAAGCCTGGTTTCCAGGATGATGTTCTTGAGTTTTCAGCCCTTCTAGTCAATTCTGTCCAGCAATTGGAGATGCCCCTTCAGGAACGCTCCCAGTCTCATGGTCCAGTCCTTCTCATAAGCTGTGACTCTGTGTGTCAGAGAAGAGACCAGACCTAGCAACACAGGTGGCCCAGAGCATGGGGATCACAACCCAGAGCGCTTGCACTGAAGTCTAGCATTTGTCTATTTCCTGATGAATTTTGGTAAAATATTAAATATAGAAGAAAGCTGAAGGCTAACACTAAAGCTTGGCCCTTTTGCACCTCGAGAAATGGTCAGTAGGATGAGGCGCTTTGCTTCTCACCTGCCAGTATCTGGTAGTCTCATCATTTCACCATGATTAGGTCCTGTCAGCTCAAGGGGACCAGAGAATCAAAACCAAGAGCCAAGGCCCTGCTTCTTTCCTATTTTCATAAATATTTATTGTCCCTCTTGTGTGCCCGATACTGTTAAATGGTGTGATACAATCATTATCATACAATGATTAGCAAAAGAGGCATAATTCCTGTCTTTGTGGAGCTCAGTGGAGCAGGCAGTAAGAAAAATCATTTGCCATATGTACTATTCTAAACACTTTATGTATATTAACTCATTTAATACTATAACAGCCTTATGAGATAAGCACTATCAGTAATCCCATTTTATGAGGAGGATACAGAGTCATAAACAACTTAGCCAGCAGCAGGATTGGGATTTTCAAATTTACCAATTTGGCTCCAGGATTTGTGCCATTAACCATTTTACTACACTGCCTTTTATGTAAATTTGTTTTGATCTCATCTTTTTTATTTTTCATTTTATTACTATTGTTTCAATGGTGTGGGTTGAGCCCAAGTGTTTCTACCTACTAAGCACTTGAGCTGCTACCAAGCCTCATTCTATCTCCTGGTCCTCTTTTCATGGTGAAGCTGGGACACAGTGAGCCATTTACACCCAATGGCTGAGCTGGCCATCGCCAGTGAAGTGAGTGCCTGTGGTTGGGCAGAGGGAATAAGGGACAGAGAGG